>JAGXCT010037191.1:18814-111810 GCA_022495035.1 Philopotamus ludificatus | reverse complement strand
GGAAAAATCTGATGTTTTAAGGAAGCCGTAAACCGAAAAAGATTGGGAACCTCTGAGTTAGATGATAACAGTAATGGAGTTGTTAACCGATTCGTCACGGCGGCTTGAAAACAACCGCGTTGTCCGAAGGGGTTCAATTTATAAATACAATGGAAAATAGACCCCAAGCATTTCAAGTCAATATATTGATAAATTCTTCATCAATATCTTGACTTTTTTTAAAAAAAAATGGATTATTCTTAAAATAAAAATTGTTGCAAATTTCTCGCGGTATGTGTCACTAGTACGTTTCACTCGTACTTGGCACAACGTACTGGATGCGAGAAAAAAAAACACCGCGCCAGTGGGTACAAAAGCGAATATTGCTGCTTTATTTAGGACAACAAATGTGAATGATTATTTATAATATTTATTCTTTAGACAAATATAAACAGTTTGTGACATGAAGGATTTATATTGAAAGAGTTATTGGAGAAAAATCAAAAACTTGCAGTCCCAAATATACCACATCGGCACGGCTAGGTTAAGGAACTACCCCATGTATCTGAAAGACTTAAAGAAGGACTAAAAAGGACAACAGTTGATAAACTGTTTCCTAAAAAACAGTCCTAGTGACTACCACATTCGAAATATGCACATGAATGGATTACTGATTTTTTTCGGAAAAAACAGTCTTGATTAAAACATCTAAAAGAATCATAAGAATAATAGATCGAGGTTCAAGGATTTTTTCAAACCGAAGAGTGTTAATACATGCTCACTTAATGTACTTACAAGTAAGCCCTAACTAGGCGTGGGTCTTTGTTACCTGAAGGGCATTACGCCATTTATTTCAGTCTTGGACTTTCTCCAACCACGTCTCAAGCTCCAGCAGGGACGCATCCGACTTAACATTATGGTGAGGGTTCTGATGTTTGCCGTATCGGTTCTTTAAGCTCTTATAATACGGGCTATGTCGCCAGCGTTGAGCCCGGAGTTGAGTTGCCAACGCGTGGGTTGTGGTAATAATTGGATATGGGTAGGGCCGATTCGTGTTTGATTTGAATGTCCGATCGGGTGCTACGACCGATAGCACACACGTCACCGAATCAGCGCGGGCTGCTCATAGTTTCGCAGAAACTATGAAACAATTATTGAATTAAACCTCAAACGCGGCCACATCCGATTATCAAGACACGTAATAATCACACGCAAAAGACAAATCCTCGAAATAATGAATAACGACGAATACAACTTCGAGTCCGTCCTAAAATTTATGTAGTTATATCGGCTCTTTGGTTACAGATACTGAAGAAATCTCTTTGGACTTTGAAGAAACGAGATGAGCGATAAATGGAATTACTAGAGAGAAATATTCAGAGAAGAGCATTTTAAAGATTTACGGTCAACGAGCCCTTTGTTATATATCCAAAAAGCAAGCCTGTGTGTGCCGCACAATCTGGCCATATGGCCAAGGGCGCGCCCTTGGCTCTCAAGGATGCATGCCAGCGAATGTGGCAATTGGCATGGAACTAAGGATCAACGAGACCAAGATGAAATACATGCCCATATGCCAAGAACGAATCGTTGAACCTCTGAGAGTCAAAGAGTACAGCGTCGAGACCGTCCAGGAATTTACATATCTCGCTTACGTGCAGAACTTTTATTGGGTATAATTATTATTTCATATTTTTCAATTTTCCTCTCCTAACGCCTCTCGGCGTATACTAATCTTCCGGCGTCTGCGTGCGCCGCACAACCTCGCCATATGGACGACGCGCCCCTACTCCAAAAGCATCTACGGTCGAGATTCCTCTCAAAGAAGACTGAAGTAAAGCTCTACATGACACTTATCAGGCCCGTCCTAACATACGGAACTGAATATTGGGCTTTGATAAAACAAAATGATCGACAACTGGATATCCTGGAGAGGACAATTCTCAGACGAATATTTGGAGCCGTATTCGTCGACGAGGAATGACATGTTTGAAGCACCGAGGAGCTGTTCTGACTATACAAGAATATACCGCCAGAGTGGCCAGACTTCAGTGGGCCGGTCAAGGATGCCCCCAGAGGACAGGAAAATCAAGGCTGAGATGGTTGGACTGTGTACAGAGGGACACTGCATCATTGAAGCTTACCGGAAGATGGAGTAGCGCCAGACCGGATAAAATGGAGAAGGGTGTTGAATGAGGCTAGGGCTATACAATAGGGCTTTTGCGCCTATGATTGATGTATTCTTCTACGTTATCCCAGTGAAAAGTTTACTTTTTCCTAGAGCGATTTTTTTTTTAATTTTTGAAAAAAGTGTATCAAATTGCGATATTTTTGATTTTATTCTACGCGTCCATTAGTAGAGTTAATGTACCGCGTAAAAAAAATGGTGAAAGTATATATGTGTAACACTTCATTATACCGAAAAATAGCTTCACTCCACTAATTTAACATTGTGACAGGTCATGGCGTAGCAGTAGGCTACGGTTACTAGTCACGCTATATTTTCCAACGGTTGGACGTGCTACACGCTACGTGCATCTTGCATTGCACACATTTTCAGGAAAGTAATGGTTTAATTTAATCTGTTCAACCTAAATTCAAATATGGTACAAAATATTTCATACCATATTTTTAATAATAATATTATATATGGCATTTTTATTGCAGGCATATGTTGAAACCTTTTTTCATATGAATCGAGGGCCATTTATCTTCGCCATGGGATGAATAAAATAAAATATTGTTCATATGTGCCACGAGAAAATCTCATTTTCAGAATGAACGCATACAATTTTCAGTTCTGGTAAGTAGTCAAATTATGGTCACACTTCGCATGGACCTCGCCAATGTATCCTGGAGTCGTGCCAGTTTAAGGTCTCCTTTGGGTCATCTTCAAAGCTTGTTGACCTTTCCATGCGAAAAGCAATTCTCTCACATTTCGTCTGTTATTAATGCAAAATGAATACAATTAAATTTTAAGATGCGTAGTAGATAATACATACACACAGATCTTATCTTGAAAATAAAATCAATAAACACACATATATAAATTAATTAACAGCTACAGATGCAAACTACAATATCGCTATTGTTTGTATAATATTTTTCATGAGAGCGGATGTATCAATGCAAATATGAGATACATATGGTTAAACTATGCATATACTAAATATCATAATAATACCATTGGTAAAATATATAATAGATAATAAAATATATAATTTAAAACAAAGGATAATCAATAATAATATTTATAAAAAAACAATTAAAATAAATGTTTTTTTATTTATTTTTTTATTCTATTATTTACATTAAATTGCTTTTATTCGAGAAATTATTTTTGTATATAATATAACAACAGTTGGAGATCAAAGAACATAAGCAACAGCTATGTGTATATTTACATTTGAAACATATTTTGCAATATATTACTTACATCTCTGCAGTGGAGTGAATTTTACTTTCGTAGCGACGACGTATTAATCGCGTTTATTATTTTTGCGCGATATTTTGATATAAATATTTGTATATGATCCGCACGAGTCACGCCATATGGCGCGCGCTCCTATCTACGGCGTAGATGAAACTGAGCGGGTCTACGCCGGCGTAGAGGAACCGCGAACCAGTGGCATTCGATCGGTTACGCGCAAACGTAGTACAAACGAAATTGTGTTGCGCTCATTTTGCAAATTGACAATGTGCAAAATTTATTTAGAAACATTTAAACGAAAAATTAAGCATTTTTTTACAATTGCAACACTGAAATTATATTTGCATATGAAATTCATAAGTAATAATACGGGATGAGATGGCGGTGGCGATATATTTTGTTTAAAATTGTAATCACGTATACGGAAATATATATAATTTAGCAACGAAGCGAGGTAAGCACGTAAATATAATTTACGTAGCTGTCAATGCTTATAATATATGCTTTTATAACATTATGTTTTTTTACACTTCAAGTTGGTAGACCTGATTTTATTATGAATGTGTATAATGATAAAATATATTAAGTAATTCAATGTAATGCCATGAATAATATCAGCAATACGTGTGATGAATAAATATTTGCTTAAATTCGTTACGAATTTAAATCAACGACTCTTTCAATGTTGCCATATATTTAATATTGCGTTCGATTTATAAAACTTAATTTATTACGTTTAAATAATTATATACGGCGATTTAACTTTAATAATTATATATGCAACCTAATATTCGTTGTTATTTCCATTGATTTTTTCTCTTAAAATCTTAATATTTTTATCTTAAAATATTTTTGGCCTAAGAAGCGCGACGTAATCTGACAAGCGGCCGGTTAGCAAGCAGAGTGTGGCCACACTACTGCAGCGATGGCTACCGAGCTGGTGGCGGCGCCGCTGAAGAAGGCGGATGAGGTAGAGTTGGCCCGGCCGCTGAGCGCGCTGTTGCGTGCAGCGGCCAGCACGTCGGACCAGCCCGACAACTTCAAGGCGGTGGCTGCGCAGATGGCGGCGCTGCGTCAGTCCGCCATCTGGAGACCCCTCGACCGCACCGAATCCGCCCTCGAGCCGCTCTTTAGGTATTTTTTTGCTCGTCTTGACCACTTCTGACTCATGCCTCTGTGACTCATCTCTATCTATTCTAATTTGAGGAAAACAATAGAAATAGTTGTTACTTTGAAGAATTATAAATAAATATTTCCAACTTGAAATTGTTTTAAGTCATATCATATACTGCAAGATGGATGTTATACCATAGATTGAAAATAATAATTTGAATTTTTAAATACTAACTAATGCATTGTACACACAAGAAACAATACGTAGCATAAACATTTCATATGACACTTAGATTTGTGATTCATGCAACAAAATAGTACTCCTCTGCGTTCGAATAATACTTGTTGTTTCGGTACACTTCTTGACGTATCTTGACATTTGTCAGCTATATTGGCTGTTGAAAATAATATAATAATTAATATATATCCAATATAATGTATCTGATGGAGACTACTTTGACCGACAAAGTTAATGTTGATAAATAAATTGTTTTTAAAAAAATATTGAATCAAGCTCGTGTATCTGATGGTTCACTTTAATCTGATCATCTTGCTTTACTTAAATCCATGTTTTATATTACATTTTAGACGACTATATAGATCATTTTTAAATTATAAATAAATACGATTAAACATACCGTCCAAAGTTCAGCCAAATGTTAAAAAAATGATGATTAATTTTGTTTTTAATAGTAAAAATATTAATTTATGTCTACAATTGTGCATTATAATGATTCAAAATTTATGTTTAGCGTTATATTTTTCTAGATATTCGCTCTTATCTAATCAAATATTTCTGAGTCTATGTGACGTTCTGTTTATTTAAATTATTCATTTTATTTCAGTTATCATGATCAACTTGTATCATTGGAAGAAAAGATTCCTGCCCAGGATATTCAAATCCCGTTCAAATGGAAGGATGCTTTCGATCGTGGTTCAATATTCGGCGGAAGGATGAGCTTAAGTATGCATCTTCAACATCCAATTGTTTCAAATATGAATGAAAACAATATAATATTTTATTTATATTATTTACAGCAATCAGCTCGCTCGGTTTTGAAAAAGTATGTATTCTTTATAATATAGCAGCGTTGCAAAGTATCGTTGCTTCGTCAAAGCAGCTGGACGACGACGATAGTTTAAAATCTGCCGCTAAATTATTCCAGGTAATACATAATATGAACAACACGGAATATATTGTTATTCGATTATAATATTGTTTATTATTTCAGCAATCGGCTGGAGTTTTCAAATATCTTAAAGAAAACGTCATGGTGATTGTGCATCAGGACACAACACCAGATTTACAACACGATACTTTATCCGCTTTGCATAATTTGATGCTGGCTCAAGCTCAAGAGATCATCGTACTGAAAGCTATCAAAGGTTTTATTAAGATTTTTATCTTGCGATATTTAAAATATGATTTTGTTTGTAAATTATGATATTTTTCACCAGATAATATGAAGCATCCATACATACCATCGTTGGCTAATCAATGCAAGGAATTGTACTCGATTACATTAAAAATTTTACAGCGAGAAGTGCTTAAGCCTCTGATTGATAAAGATTGGATTGCCATTGTACGATTTTTATTAATATAATATTATTTTAATACGCTCTATTTAATTCTATCGACGTTATTTTCAGGTTAATGCAAAGGTATCCGCATACGAAGGTGTTGCATTTTATTATTATAGCCAATATCTTAAATCAAAAATGTCCGTAGGATCGCAAATAAGTGCATTGCAGGTATAATTTATAAATATATTTTTTTTTCAAATGCGCGAATAATTTATTTATACTGATTTAAATCGATTGCAGTATTCCGTGGAATTGTTTAAAACTGCACAAACAGCTCGCGGACGACCGGGAGCTTACCAAGATAACTTGTCTAGGGCACAAAGGGATCTCGCCGATGTGATGAAAGATAACGACTTGATTTACCACGATATCATCCCTGACGTACAAAAATTGGAGCCCCTCGGCAAGATTGCATTGGCCAATCCGATCGATGTACCGAAAAGATACAGAGCTAACCACGAAGGTTAGTTTGATCGTAAATATAATTCGTAAGGACGTTTTTTTTATATTTATTTTAATATAATTTCAGATTTGTTTGAAAATCTTATGCCCGTGCCGGTGCATCAAGCGTTGGCCGCATACGATGTTAGAAAGAATGAAATCGTCAACACTGAAATAAATAAATTGAGAGAGAGCACTCAGCTTCTTAACAGGTTCGTCGTTATTTAATCATTTTTAATAATATATCATTTAATATGTGAAAAATGTTTATAATGAATATTTTTTTAGTACTCTGACCTCGTTGAATCTGCCTGCGTCTATTGAGAAAACATCCGGAACCGATTTGCCTCCGTCGATCTTAGAAAAAGCCGAAAATATCAAAGAATCCGGTGGTGTCAATGGATTGTTAGCTCTTATGCGTGATCTGCCGGAACTCTTGCAGAGAAATACTGATATTTTGAATGAGGTTATTGTTTTTTAACAACGCAAGTTTGATATTATATGATTTTTTTGTAATATGAGTCATTTTTATACAGGCCGAAAGGATGTTGCGCGAAGAAAGTGACGCTGATAAGCAATTGCGTTCACAATTTGGTGCTAAATGGACGAGAACACCGTCCGAGGAATTAACTAAAATGTTCGTTGCCAACGTGGCAAAGTATATGCAAATTATTGAAAATGCTAAGAAGGCCGATAGTGTGGTTAAAGAAAAATATGAAACGCATAAGGAGGGGATGGAGTTGCTGAGCAAAAGCATCGGCGAACTGCAGGCGAATGTACCGTCGTCTTCGGGTGGAGGATTCAAAGAGAGCGTCATCGTATTGAAGCTCAGAAAACTTATGGAAGATGTCAGTATTTTATTTATATTTATTATTATACGTATTTTATTTTCAGTCGTTAATTGCGGTTTTTTTTAGGTCGAGACAATAAAAGCCGAACGTGATGTGATTGAATCGGAATTGAAATCGGCAACTCAGGATATGAAATCTAAATTCCTCGAAGCGTTGTCGCAAGACGGTGCCATCAGCGAGCCCGTTGTATCCGTCAGCGCACTCGGAGAAGCGTATGGTCCGCTCCAAAAGCAAGTCACCAATAGCTTAGAGAGGCAAGAAAATCTTATTAAAGATATTCAGGTAAATCCATTGATTTTTATTTAGTTTCCGTCAATATTTTGAATATTATATGATGCATTTTTTCAGGCTGCTAATAGTATTTTCGTATCGGAGAGCGGCGGAGGAGGTAACGGGCGCGAAACCAAATTATGCCAACTTGCGGCTTCTCACGATGCATATTGCGATCTCTTGTCGAATCTTAAAGAAGGCAGCAAATTCTATAACGATTTAACTCAGGTATGAATATATCTGAGAAGAGATCGGCGATACAATTATGTTCTATATATGATTAACGTTTATGTTTTGTTTGCAGCTATTGGTAATCTTCCAAAATAAAATATCCGATTATTGCTTTGCACGTAAAACCGAAAAGGAAGAGTTAATGAAAGATTTGACGCAGCAATCTTCCCGAGTCGTGCCTGGAAATCCGGCTCCAAATGTTCCACAACATCACAATATACCACCCGAAGGTTGGTTTGTATATTTTTATTTACCTTAGTAAACAATTTATTCTTCTCGACATTCGCCTAAAACTTACCCCTGATACTTACGTGTTCGTAAACATTTTGGAGAACTAAATTTAAAAAAAAATATTTTATCTAAAAAATGTTGGAAACCCATAAAATGTTCATACTTTGATATTTTTATTGTTTCATAATCTAAAGTATGCGTAGATAGCGATAGATAACAGTTGACTGAGACAGGACGCCAACGTGGCGTAAGCGGATGTTAAAGTGTTAATATAAGGAGTACTGACAAAAATGATGTATTTAAAAAAAATATATTACTTATCAATTATTTACTATATATTATCTCGCGATAACTGCAACTTTCTTCCATCTTAAATAGTTAATTTAATATGCCATTGTATAAAAATCTTTTAATTTGGATGAAAAATAGATGCCGAGGTCCATTTTCACTTCTTCGATGTTCTTTCATTTTTTGTCGGATGAATGGTAATCTGATTAAACAATTATATTCCATTAATTTATCCTGAGTAATTTTAGCTGTAAGAAGTCTGGAATTATCGTGTTTAAAAAAAATTGCTTCCTTAATTAAATTTCTGACTCTTTTTCCACGAATTGATTCATTTAATCGTTCCAGCTTATCACAATAGGACTGTGCCGTTATTGGCCATATTTATGAATTTTATATTGAACAATTCCTTTACAATCTCACCGTACAGATAAGAGTATCTTTATGACCGTTCGGCTTTGTCAGTGGTACCTACCATTTAGCAAGCCGCTGTCTTTGCGGCATTAGTTCGAGTGCATAACCTACTTCTCATCCACTGTCACAAGATGTTGAAGAAAATTTACTCCGATTTTATTAATTCTGGACCCATTCAAACCCGTATATATTTTCTTTCATCACTTGAATGATACAATATCCCCAAACCCTGTTTATGATCCTTGCCAATTATTTTTAAACATCTTTGCACTCCAGACCAAGAGTATCTGACTGTATCTACTATTTGTAGAATGGATTTGGTTGAATTTACTTCTAATTCAATCCGTATCATCAAAATTGGGACGCCGTAACTCCGAGTTCACATTTATATGGTTAACCGATTATTTGTTTATTTTATAGAAGCTAGAAATACTACACCACAGCCGAGCACAGTTCCTCAGGGTGCTCCAAATCTACCGTACCCTCAGCCTGGACAAGGAAATATGCCCATTCCATATGGAGTACCGAATGCTGCTGCGTATCCAGCATATCAGCCACCGATGCCCCAGGGTTATAATCCGTACGGAATGCCTTACCCGCAAAGTATGCACAAATTAAATAATATTCGTTTCATATATTTTTTTATTATCTTTTATTACATTTATGTTTTTGTATTTGAAGGTTCGGGATATTCTGGATTTCCGCAAGCTCCTTATATGCCGCACCCGATGCAATATCCGCAATCGGGTCCGATGGGAGCTCCGTATAATCCAGGCGCGCCTCAGTATCCGCAGTATCCCGGCGCTCCGCAATATCCGCCCGGATCTCAACAATACCCGCAATACCCGCCTCAAGGTCCTCCGCCACAGTGGTAAAGCAGTCGCGTCCATTTAGTCATCCCCAATCGCCGACCATTTCTATTTGGCCATATGAAATATTTTAAACTGTTCGATTTTTTAATAATCGCACGATCTTTAGTGAAGAGCGTGGCCGAAATCCTGAGATTGATTCTCGGATCTCGTTTATAATCACATAAATCCGTAATTGAAATTACGACTCGATAAAATTGATCCATGCATTATTTCGCGTAGCTAATCAAATATATATATATTGTTATTCTAAATGCACAATGCACTTGTTGTTTTGAACGAGCTTTACGGCTATGAGATTTATGAATGGATGAAAAATACATTTGCCTTATCGTAGAATATGTAATGACTGTGATAATTAGCAAAAAAATCAAATTCCCCTCGTTCTATTTTTTTCATTTACAATTCCGATCGTAATTATTATTTAATTATATCTGTCGTATCAATTGAGGTGTTTTTACGATTGTTTTTTTAGACATGTATCATTTTATCAATCTGCGGATTTTTATTTTATTTTTTATTAAATATGTTTGCATTTATACGGCCAAAAGGCTTTCAATGATATATAACCATCAAGTGTTTTATTAAATAATCAATTATTTTGTATCGTATTATATTTATGACTGCTTTATATTTTTCTATATGTATATACACGGAATTTTATTCTTATTTATATTGTTTTCAACTCAAGATTGTAAGATTAATTTGAACAATTAATAAAAGTACTAATTTTAAAATGGCATCTTAATTTCGCTCCATAAAAAATCCTTATTCCTGTGAAAATTGTGATTATTGATTGTTACTGTATATGATTTTGATTCTGTAGATTCTACGGAACTATGATAGTGCCGATTCGGTGGTGGATGTACTGCGGGAGATGCATGTAGCATCCGATCAGTTGGTAAATTAAATACGAATATTATTATTACAATCCATGCATAGATAGCTCAGCTCCTGGGCTTATGGCTGGCGACCAGACCCGTATTCAAAGAGTCTAGTTAATCTGAAGGACAACTATCGCAGTCCTGAACTCAGGATTGAGACGGATGCACCTCCGCTGGTGCTAGGCAGGTGGATAGTACAAGCTCAGGATTGCGGGGTTTCCTCTAAGTAGCAAAGACCCGCTTCGGGTTAGAGGACCATTTAAATAATAATAACAAATAAATAAAACCTAATAAATTGTGACAGTGCTACTTTGGCAAGTTCAGCTCTAATAAAATGGTGAATATCGAAAGACTTTTATATCGGGGACATCTAAGTGTTTACGACTAGAATTTTCTGAAATCTAAGAAAATTAGGGACGATTTAATAAGAAATGGGAACCGTTTTGGGCTATAAATAGGGCTTCTCAAGCCCTGAGAAGGCAGAGCTCGAGCTTCAGACATGCTGACGTGGCTCTAGCAAGAACAAACTAGCATTGATTCTCCTGAAAAATGTCTAGCCACACGAAATCTCTACAAGTATCAAAACAAACTGTTTGCAATCTGAGACTCCATCGGCCAGCAGCGTTCGTTTTGAGCTGTCGTGACAGATCGATTAAAATAATGCATCCTTGAAAAAATATGTACATGTATGTATCTATATGTGCATATGTATATTTGGTCTCCGAAGGTTCAGTATTCCCTGGTTCTGTGGTGAAAAGGAAATTCTAAAATGACAGGTGATAAATGGTCTAGTCTTGATACTTTCGCTCCTCTTCCTTCTTTCTAGAGAAACCTATCTTTAAGGTATTTCCCATGATGAAAGGTTTTCAATTGCGCAACAAGGTCAATAATCATTTGTGACTTGTTATAAGCAGATAACACCGACATACAGATATGAGCGAATACCGAGGAAAATTCCCTACTACTTACCTGGGTACAGCCGTGAGAGTAAAATCCGATACTAACAGTGGTAGAAGATACACATCCAATACCAGAAATGGCCGTGAGGGAAAACTCTCTACTAAAAATTGCATACTAAGACGGCTTGAGTCCCTGCGGTATGGTTACAAAAGGGGAGCGCTCACGTAATGTGTGAGACTCAGGTTCCTTCGGCTTTGACTAATATTCGAGTCTGGTAAGGCCATAAGGCCCAGCGAGTGAGTGTCCCGTGGCTGCCAAATGACGATATACCCAATCGCAATATCCATATTTAATGAAAAAAATATGCAATTTTGCATTACAAGGATTGTATAAGTCTGTGAAATGTCAAATTGTCACATTTTTGTTGTTATGTTGGTACACCTGGCGAGATTATTAGCTATATTGTAAATTTATTTTATTGTTGGCTGTCAATAGTATTGCTCGACTATTGGCGATTTATCACTTGGAATTTTTAGTCAACAATCAACACCGCAATGATGCCTCAGTCAACGTATTCATTGGACATGGCCCCCTGCAACTAAACTGCATATCACTAATATACATACCTCTTCACTTGACCTGCAAAAATGAATCTTCGTCCCGGAAGCCTGATTTAATATATTTTTTATATCTTATATACACACAGCTTAACTTTAATGATCGTAAATGAATTCAGGAATTTGCCATCTAGATAAATGTACAATCAGATCAGTGGTGGGAAACATTTTTTCGTTTTTATTTTTAGTTTCATTACTATTGGCTAAAATTACTTCTTATGTCTTATAAGAAAGTTTACTATATATTATATTTTTACATATTAATCAATGCTTATCTGAACAGTGATGAATATGGCGATAAAAATAAAAATCATTATTATTATATTATTTTATTTAAAATTTACATAGCCATTATTAAATAAATTAATCTAGAAAAGAAAATAATAATCATCTATTACGGCTAATGCTGAAAAACATAATTTGGCCCATTAAAAATAGGTTGGAATTTCAGAAAATTTCGATTTAAATTAAAACTTGGGGGGCACTACAATATCTACGTTATCGTGGCCAGCATCGTACATCTGAAAAATCAAATACATAAAAAATTAATCTTGAGAAATTGAAAGAATTACGTTAAATAATAGGATTATTTTACCTTGTATTTCTTATTATTGTACTCTTGCCACGGTTCGGCGTTCGATCGTGTCCAAGATACATCGGGACATTTAACAGCAAGTCGGAGCAGATAGCCTGCGGCGGCAGCGCTACCGACAACCGCACATGCGAATAACGGAATCAACTGTCGACATAGGAAAATATTATTAATATATCTGTAGAATTTGTCAATAAAATAAAACAACATATTTTTCACATATTACGTAATAATGGATATTTTAGAAAGTAAGGTTTGACTTTTTTCGCTCTTATCATGTAGATAAAATTTAATGCTACAAATCTAAAAATATTATCAAAGATAAGAAAAATGCATCGAGACGGCAACGTGACTACCGGCAGTGTGTCTTTGGAAAAGTGCAAGCAAACACTCAATGATGGATCTTTTGAAGTTAATTTATAGCGAACCGTAAACAATATATATTTTTATTATATTAATATAAATAAAATTTATAATTTAATACTTGATTTATAATCAGTTGATGAAAAATGTGTTAATCAGAATATATTAAATATTTGATTAAACGAGAAATTTTGTACTATTGGAGTTTCTGATCCAATTGCGACAAAAATCAATAGTTTGTTATTTAAGTAAACGAGCAAGAAGATATTTTAATACAAACCAACGATGAAAATGAATCTAATCAAGATATACATTGAAGATGGGTAATATTATCTTGTTATATTAAAAATATTTGCTTTGGTAATTATATTAAGTTATATTAATAATTTGATTAAATAAATTCATGCTTTTTAAATGTTTTGCTCGATTAATTTTAGGATTGGATAGTCTGTTCACCGTTGATAATCGATTAGAAAACGTATGTAGATTGGATTATATAGACGACGTTGACGTATTGATTTTCAACATGGATGCCAAGATGGCTCAAGCAGTAATATTGATTACCAGAAAACATTACATAAAAACAAATTTTGCAAATGTAATGTGGCACCAAAACATTATCATTATGAATCAGGGATGATCAATGAAATTTAAGTTAACCTGAAATAGAATGACATAAAATGTTACAAGGTGACGTGAATACGCAGATAAGCAGAAATATTAATACAACATAAAAAATGGCCTCAGCACTATTAAAAAATCTGCAAGACCCAGGGTGTGGGGCTTCGTCGTATAGACGATTACGTAAGAGTGTGGTTATGTAAAGTGAGGCCTACCGATGGGTGAGAGCGAATCCCGGCAAGACTGAGCCCCTTAAGCATGGTGGCGACTGCGGCGACGAGACGAGAGAGCTGACCTACTCAAAGACCTCCGAAGCAATCACAGAGAACTCCACACTACTGACACGCCAGTGTTACTTTGCGCCACAATTTATTTTTTCAATCCATATATCTATTTCATTTTATTACAGAATTAAATCCACCATAAATAAAACTACATCATTTAAATCCATAATAGGCGTCCTAAATCATATAAAATTGCATAATTTTGACATAAGATCAATAAAAACAAAATCAATGGCTAAGCCATTATTATTTAATTTTCTCAAATTCAAAATAAAATGTCAATTTGTACATAGGTATAAGAGAAGTTTAAAATTATCATCAAATAATTGTATTAATTCATTTTAAACATCATCATGGCCAACAGTATGCGAGTGTATTGGGCCCTGCCCATTTTACTCTTCATATATATAATTTTCTCTGTGTTTCTCATAACATACATATTTAATCAAATTATATTTTTTCGCTGTCACCTTCGGCACAGTCACAGCGCCGGCAAAATGCTCTCATTGTAGATCTCTAGTGAGTTGCCGGCGCTCGAGTGGTTAACAGCTTCTGGGTAAAAATGAAATAATAAAATATTTGGCTATGTATATAGATACATTTTTATATAGCTGTGTATAACAGTCACATGCTATTATTTATTTTACATTTGAAAATGTATAATAAAAAACAAAAAGAGAAATCAGGAAAAATGAATGTAAAAAAGCAGAGGAAATATAAAAATTACAGAAAGCTATCTTAACAGGTATTTTAAACATATTCCATACATTTCATATATAAAAAAAAACGAAACCATTGGTTAGATTAAATTAGGATATGAATTATATTATGTTTAGCTATTGAAAATAGTGGCAAAAATAAATAAATGCCCAACACTCAGATTATATAATATCTAATGCGAATAATATATACTGATAAAAACGACCATTGGAAACATTTTAACTAGCTAGTTTGATAGCATAATAAAATAATAAATATATCGCCAACGAAAATGTTATAGCTTGAATTTTTAGCACATATTCTTGTTAAACCTTCATTTTATATAAAAAAAAAAATAGGATACATATAATTGATTAATTCGATTTTCATAATCAATGCAATCGCCATGCTCCTTAAATTGTCTATGGTATTTTAAATTCTTAATTTTTTGTCCTTATCGTATGCTTATTTTCTTGTGCGTATGTGAATTGTATATACCATATTAAGTTCAAAGTCCCAATTTAACTAAAAATTTATTCGTCATAAAGTTATGGAATATAAAAAATTGTCCATAGGGTCTTAAAAACAAATTTCATGACCATAATAGTATACACCAGCTGTCATGGTCTATGACAGTTCATACGACTGATGTTGTAAACATTGCGCGTGTTTGATCATACAATATAAGTATTCGATTTGCACAAGGATGGCTACCATGGAAAAGGTTAAAATTAAGCAGGTCCGTATTGTATTATGATTATTACGACACGATTTTTTTTATTAACACTAAAATATATACGTAATGCGTATTTAATATGTATGATAAGAACGTGTTCTTTGTTATGATTCATTTCGTTGCTGCATATTTTTATCGAATCCGAATTGATTGGAATTATCATTGGGATATTCCGAAGTCCATATAAATAATGATTATGGAATTAAAAAAAATATGATTTTATACTGGAATTTCTGGATATTTCCCATCATGAATTATATTTCGTATAAAATAATATTGTTTCAATTGAAGTAAACAACATAGATAACATATTGTTCATTAGTTTATAATGTCAATTTGAACAGCTGGTGTATTGTTTGTTTTATACTTCATTTCGATTTCAAAATATTTATGATACAGACGATTTTAATGCGTTTATTGTTTTGTACTGTAGTTTTATTCCAAATTAAATATTTAATCATTACAATTAAATTTCAATAAAACTTTAAATTTGATATTTGTTATTTTTAGAAAAAAAAGAAAAATAAACACGAATCAGAGAAAACGGCATACGAAAATAATGTTTTGCAAGACATTATTGAACCATGTGAGATTTTATCCGATACTGTTGCAGAAAATAAATCCGATATAAACATAATTGATAACGAAGGTTCTGAAACAGTAATCGAAAATAGTAACGAAATTGAAAATACAGTTGAGGACACTTTGAGTGTTTCCCAAAATGTTTCTACTGTTCAAAATATTTCTACTGTAATAGACGAAGGTATAGCTAATCAAGAAGCATCACAAATTGACACTGTGATAGTTTCTGCGGAAGTTTCAGAAATAATTGAAAATCCATCCCAGTCAGTCGCCACTAATGTTATTATTGAATCTAAACCTTCTGCTCCGTCTTATAAAGAGCTATCAAGCATGGTGAATAAATTAAAAATTGATAATTGCAATCAGGAAATGATTAAAACGGTTGAACGGCTAAAGCCGTTTACATTTGAAGAAATAGAGACAGTTTTCGGAATAAAAGAAATTGTTGCGGCCAGGCAATTTGCAGTTGTGTTCGAACAGTACAATTTACAAACTCCTATATCGACGCATCCTCTCTACGAAGCACTAATGGAGTATCAAAGGACACGATCACAGCTGATTTTAAATGAGAAAGACGTTCGCCTGCTTACATCGGACTGTACCGATAAGCAAAATGACGTTTGGATAATTAAAAAGATGCGAAAAACTGAAAGAGATAGATGTGGAGATAATGTTTATCTATCGGAAAGCTACGATTATATAGATGCCAGTTTTAAAGACAAGACGTATTCGGATTTAGTGAAAAATCTACGCGTGCTTAAGACGAAAGCGACTGAAAATAATTCAATATTTTCACATTCAGAAAATTTAATTAAAATGCAGGTAAATCATCAAAAACCTTTATCTTATTGAATTATCGTGTCTATCTAATTTTATATTATTTAAATTATATAGATTGACGATTTGATATGGACGTCTTCTGTATCGGGAAAGACATCGATTATAGATTCGCTCAACATAATATTTTGGGTTATTCGCACGTCTGGATGGGCATTTGACAAACAGTTACGTTTTCAATTACGCGTTTGGTGCTGTTACTTAGCGAAGAGTTACATTAGCGGCGACGAAACGTTGGAGAGTGTTTTATTTATTTTGCATCATCTTCTTAGGTATTTAATATAAGTATTTTATTTTAGATAATTAATACGGCATATATTCATATAACGTTTATCATTATTCAAGGGTTCCGCAAGGAATACGTTGGGGTTTACATTTAATACAATGCGAAGTGAACGGAGTTCACGATATCCACAAAGCTCTATGTTTACTGGAGGTTATTTTAACGACTACGAAGGATTTGCAGATACAAGAAAGTAAATTAAATCCCGCTACTAAAGTTGAGGCGGAAATGAGCCGAGATATCGGTAAAATAAATTCTAATTAAATATATAAACATATACTTGATATTTTAAAATCTATTGCCCGTTCGCAGATGATGATACTGTGCTTGTGGTGGCGTCTGAAGCCACGGACGATAGTTTATGGCTTTTAGTTGATTCGGATGGTGAAGGCGCCGATTTGCAAACAGTCGGTACGCAAAATCACAATATATTGAGGGAAACTGACATTCTAGGATTACTTAGACAGATTCCATTTGAGAAAATATTTAAATCTCTCATGGGAATTATGGCTGATACAGACGTATGATTACTCATTGTCAAATAATTCATGTGTACGGATATATTAAGGTTTATTATGAATATTTTTCTTTATTTAAGGTGCAGTTTCATAGGAGAAATTTGACTGGCGGGTCTGTTTTAAAAGTTTTTGCCTTCGTTAGATTATTATTGAAAACAGTACGATATGGTTTGATTTTATATAAAAAATATCATGAACTTACCAAAGAGCTCTGTCGACTGGCATTGCATTCTGTTATGTATTGTACCGATTTATGGGAAATTATGAGGTAAAATACATAACGACCATACATAATACAATATTTTTGTCCGGTCCGCCTATTATATGATTATTTATGGGGTTGATTATTTATTTTGTATTGATTTCAGCTCTGAGACTGAAGCAAATTTAGTGGAACGTCTTTCCACGGAATATAATAATGTGTTCATAGCCGGCATGACAACGTTAGAAAATGCCGGATCTCGGGAAATATCCACAATGTTCATATCCGAAATGCCTTTTAAATTATGTTGGGATCAAACTATATTCGATTTTTACACAAAAATTAATGATACGTTAATAAGTAAGTCGCGTTGATAAATTATCTATATTTATTATCCACATAATATTAATAATATCATTGCAATATCTTCAGTTTCGGATAGTACGTGGTGTCACTATACATTTATTACAATTTCGAACATGGCTATAGCTCGTAATAACGAAAGTTTCGTATCTACGGCCATCAATAATTTATTCCAGGTATTAAACACACTTTATTGAATAAAATAGTTAAATAATATCGTTTTAATTCCGTTTATTTAATTACAGATTGGATATTTGTCTGATTTTTCCGATCTCGGCTGTGGAGAATGGGCTCGTACTCTATGCGGTACTGCTTTGAGTGGTGCCAAACATTTAATCGGACCGACGTTGAATAATTTGACGTCGAATATCGACGAACAATGGCTGGAATGTCTCCCGTTGTGCAATTGGAGACCTCAATCCGAGGAGTTGTTGTATCATTTGAATAAATGGAATCAAATTAAAATCAATTTTATACCACGCGTATTGAAATTGCTTAATTGGGAATGTCAAGGGTATTTATTTATCGTTAATTAAATGTTTTAATTAATTGTAAGCTATTTATATAAAATGATTGATTTTTACAGAGGTATAGATTTGGAAACACAACGGAGTGTTGCGATCTTTTTGTCTGCTCTAGCGCAAAAATATAATCAACCAAAGACCCAACCACCTGAATGGATATGGGAGTGTATTTTGCTGTTAAAATTACACTGTTTTGATTGGGGATTGCATCCGTCGTTCTGTCCTCATCCCGAAAGTGTTCAAGGAGTCGATATATCGCGTAAATGTTTGATCACAAACACCACACTGATTTTATTGACGACATGGGGTCATTCCGTACCATTGATTTATCAAGAAACGGCTCCGCTTTTAGTTAAATTAGCTAATAGCGGCAGATTTGCGGAAGTGACGCACATATTATATTATGTCATTCCAATTTTGTCGGAATCACCGCTGTTTATCGCACAAAGCAAAGCGTAAGAATTATTTATTTTAAATAAATATGATTTGAACGAATATAATTTAATACGACAATTTCAGGTTTAAAGAATTACTATCAATTATTTTTAAAAATGAAAAAACGTACACGAAAATGGCATCCAGATTGGTGAATCAAAATTTTCCGGGACCCAATATTAAATTATTGGTAGATATGATTACATATCAATTGCAACATTTTATTAAGTAATTAAAAATCTGATTCTCACTACGGTTTATTAAAATGCAATACAATAATATGTTTTTAATTGTAAAGGTTTTCGTTTACGACTCCGTCATCACTCGTCGCCGTTTGGATACATTGGCTAACTTCGTTGGACAATTGGCAAAGCGATTGGATTGTAATTTATTTGCTCGACGTAATCGTAAAGACTTCATTCTTTCACGTAGACGCCATGTCGGACGTTTCCGAAATACTTAAAAAATTTATTCCGGTATTAAAACTTTTATAATAATTATACGTTAGCATTGAATAGTTATAATTTATGATGTTTATTAATACAGATCTCAACGTCGCCAAAATCTACATCCACTATTAGTTGGTTATGGAATAATTCATCGTCACATAAAGGTTTAGTGCAATGTTCTATGGAGGCTCCATTTTTTTGGTATTTGACACTGTGGATAGAACATAATGTAATTGAAAAAGAGACCGGCGTTTGGGAAAAACTCGTAGAAAAATTATGTTTATTAAAAGATAAATCTAAACTAAACATCGATAAAGTCTTAAAAGTATTCGTTTATATTATCTATGATTAATTAAACATGTTTATTGTGTTTGTAATATTTTTTTAATACATTTTAGAGTGTCGGAGGTAGTGATAATTTTGTTTTAGCAATATACAGATCACTCGAGTATGCCATCAGTACGCCGAGCTCACATCCAATCCTTCCACTCTTATGGCAACAATTTTTTTATTTATATCTAAATATAAGCTTCTTATCGTAAGTCCTATTTAATATTTAATTAATTGTCATTGTGTATCTATAATAAATAAATATTTTTAGGCGAAACGTATATCAACCGAAACCGGTGGGATCGTTGTTTTTCCAAGATTCGACTAATTCAAAATTATTAGCAAAAGGCAGAGCTCGATTGATGGAGCTTAAAACATATTATGAATCTGCATCTATATCGAATGCTGAATCCGATGTTCAACTGTCGACCGAACAGCAAAGTCTATACAATTCTAATCAGGCCGAGTAAGTAGAAAAAAATGAATAAAATACAATTAAAATGTTCTTTTATTTAATTAAAATTAATTTTTAGGTTAATGGATACATTTTATTTATGGCTCAGTGAAAATTTCATATACGATGCAAATAATCCGCTCATATATTCTCATCCGTATTCACAAAAAATGAATAAGCTAGTAGCCGGAGAAAACGTATTGATTATTTTACGTGTAAATATGAAACCGTGTTACATTATTCAATATATATTTTATTTATTTCAGATTATGTGGATGGAGACGATAAATATACACGAATACAATAAAAATGTCTCGATATTGTGGCCACCGTCGAGGAATAACTCGGCCAATATGCAAAATAACGAAAGTAAAAATGTTTTTTCACCGAACGAACGAATTTTGCAGCGGGTACAAACATACGAAAAACCGATCAGCACCACCATAGAAAAATTTGCTAACGCTGAAATCAATTCTTTAGTCGATATGACTATTATTAATATTTTTCACGAAGTATATAAACTGATGGAAACGAATCTGAAAAATTTGCGTAATTGTGCAAAGTATATATTTTTTTTATTTTTGCGAAATATTGTTAATTGATATCGTAATTTTTATTTATATTTAATTTTCTAGAGCGTATAATAATTTGTACTCTAATGCCACTATAATCCATGACAACTTTTGCAAGTTATTACCTCAGCTCTACGAGCGAAAATCGTTTTGTAAAAAATCAACATTGCGATGTGCCGATCATTGTAACGGTCTATATATCACTTTGAAGGTATTTATTACATATAATTATTATAAGACAGTATAGCGATATGTACACGTCATAAGCTCCGATTATTAATAATTCTCTTAACAGGGCGAAGAGTCTCTGATAGTCAATCATGTCAAGGGTTTAATGTTTTCCAACCGGGAAAACTATCATAAATTGCTAGACGTTGCAATGGAACCGTATAAAATAGCAGCATCATACTCCGCTGTCATCATTAAGTTATCGCAGTAAGTCTTTCATTTTTATCGATTATCGTAGACTGTATAAGTTACATAATTGTAATATTTGTTTGTCGTGTTGGTACACTTGTCCTTGAGGTTTCACATTTTTTCGGAACAAGAATTGTCACGATCCTCAGACATGAGGGTGCCGATTCAAGATGAAGAACACAGGAACATAGTATGGCAGTCCGTTTCCTACAGCTCTTCATAAGTTAAGAGTTTGTTGTGTAATTTTAATAAGGTCGGCACCAACACCTTCGTTTGCATCCGGAAATGTTTAAAAGACTAATATCTTTTATTATATTTTGAATATTATTTCATAATTGTTGCGATCTTCGATAATTTCTTGTAATTCTTCTTTGGTCGGCACCCTCATGTCTGAGGATCGTGATCATTCTCGTTCCGAAAGTTTTTGATTTTGTCTCTCCAGGATTCTCTGCATTCTGCATCCCGCATCGCAGCTATTACGGTGGAGCCTGTGTATGTCTTCACTTGGTCACTCCAGCCGGGCACCCTGCCCGGCCCCTGCGTCCTTGCATCGCTCTGCCGGTGACGAGCTTCTCCAGGCTATCGTTTTTTCTGGCGAGATGCCCAAAGTATCGAAGAATCCTTTTGAGACATATGTTCGAAAATCATTTCTTGTAATAATCTTTTATAAACATCCTTCATACAAGACTGGTTGACTTCATTCCATTCTTTGTCGATGTTTTTGATAGCCTTCATTATATTATATTGTATCCACCAAATCCGCATGGGATCTCTATCACCTCCACCGTAAGAAAACCACTTCCACGGAAGTCTCATGAGGATGAACTGGATACTCCATAAATACATTTTGTGTCACATGAGCCTAATGGCTACTTCGCTAAAAAACTGGTAATTTTTTTTCTTAAAAAAAACTTTAATGACTCGGATTGATAAATTGACAATGGTTTCAATTTTAATTCAGCGGATGGATTTCCGTTGAGAAGAAGACTTAGACGATTATTCGCTCCTTTAAATCCAGAAGTAGTCTTCTCATTTAAGGAAATAAACGTACGTCTTTTAATAGAGCCCCTCCATACATTAAAAATTAAATTTGGTGAGTCATTTCCCCTTCCCAAAATTTTACTGAACTCTTGAATATTTTTCAGTTGATTCTACGTTTGCACGGGACGATTTGCCAATTATTTTAGGGCTGTGCAAGTGTGATAGTTTTCTTATCCGATGATTCGTATACTCAGAGGAATGTGGAGTTAATTTAGGTCCCCTATCCATTTGCCGGTACCAAGGTACCCGTCATAGCTTGGAGGTAATTACAATTAAATTATGATTGTTGGAGTTAATTGCCAATAAGTGCAGATAGTTTTCAGATGGGTGACCATTCTGAGTACTTCTGAGTGACGCTGGTCAGTAGAGGGGTGGGGTGTAGGCTGACAACCTTCATTTCACAAAAAAAATAATTGTCAAAAATGTATGCTGGGAAGCGGGCAGCAGCGCTCTTCAGTATAAAAAATCATTGTAGTGCAGAAGGCAACGGGAAACCACTGCACTATATATTCCCATAAAAACCATGTCCATGGTCCTCCATAAGGGGAATCATGCACATGGTCACGATCCTCAGAAATGAGGGAAAGTGTCTTAAAAATCTTATATAAAAATATAATAATATGTAATCGCTTCAAGACTCAATAAAAAAAATCCATTTGCTTAATAAATTTTCCACTTCTATCAGCTACTTGTTCTTGAAACTTGTCACGAATTTATCTGTATATTAGATTAAAAAATTTTAGTCGAATAACAATATGTTTTCATTTAAATTTAGATTAGTCTCCGAACGAGCTGTCGGTGATATGAATGGCGGCGGTATACAACTTTTTAATTTAGTATTGAATTCGTTGAACGAAGAAATGATTGATTTTCCACCGGCCAATAGCATTCTAAATTCCGTTGCTAAACAATTGGGAGAGGTAATATATATTTTTGATATAATTCGAATGATTGAAAATAATGGGATTGATTATTTTTGCAGAGATTCGTTCAAAGAAGCGGAAAACAATGCATCAATTTAATCAATCAAATTGAAAAGGTTCATAACGAGGCGTTTGTATGTTCGCTACTCCGTCCGCTGGAATTGTCTAATGACGAGATGCTCGAGGTCTATCGCGTCGTTGGCACGAAAATCGTAGAAATGCACATAGCGTTTAGCTGTTTATCAAAGGTATGTACATTTATTTATATATTGCATTCGAGAGTTATGCATTTTGTTTTATGTTGTTTACAGTTTTCCATATCTAAGTGGTTGCGTGAATGTAAACCGAATTTCGCCGATAAAACTAAATTTATTAATATCATTTGCGAAGCAATCGGATTCGGAGGACACGATCCACCCGCAGAGCGATTGATACTGCAAGAGGTGAATAATTATTTTTTTGTTGTTAAAAATTTCAATGATAATTATATTTATATATATTTTCATTAGTTATTGTGTGTTCATCTCGATCACATGTTGGCGTCTGAGTTTCCGCTGCACTTGAACCAAATTTTATCGTTATTCTATGGACTTACTCTGGATAAAAAATTGCCGCCCAATTGCTGGGAACATTGTTATACGATTATTGAAAAATATCCCGATCTGATTACACATCAGCAGGTAATTTTAAATATATAAAATCTTTATTTGTTACGTTAAGTCACATGTAATTTCTGATGCAATGTAACTCATCTCACAAAAACAAAATTGCGATTTTTTTGAAATTTATGATGAAAGGACAATAGGTGTTCATTCATTGTGAAATAAGTATGTAAGGATTTTACACGAGATATGACTGAAAGATGAGGAAAGTTTTCTGTATCCTAAAGTCAATGTTCGTGTCTTTAAAAACAGGTGGGGCATGATGAGATTGAAGTGCCCCTTTCCCCCCTTTTTTTTCAATAAAAATAGACCGTATATATTTTTAGTACAGTGAGGTCTAACCATGAAAATAATAAGAATTATCAATTTTTTTATTGCGAAATAAACAAAAATAGTTTTTATTTACATATAAATACACTCGTTTGTGTTGGATCAACAGCTAAACTGAGACTAGCGACCACGTGTCCAGGGCATATAGAAACTCCCCCAAACAGACTTAAGCAGCAAACAAAAAGCGACCTTCTGTATACGGTAATACGGAACTTTTCTCTTTACCTTCACTGCCTAGTCAAACAACAACACTCATTCGCGTCAAAGCTAGCGACTACGTGACCAGGGTGGATACAAGAATGCCCAAACATATGAATACGGTTCTGATCGCAAATTTCAGCTATTTATAATTTTTTTATTATGAGAAATGTGTGTGGGGCAGTGGCCGGGTTGCCCCTAAGGACGAGCCACCCCTGCGTACTATTATATTTTGGAACATACCTGGGAAGATCTATTGTTGAGAATTTGGGTACTGCTAGACTGGGCGATGGAAACAAGATTATTGTTTCAGAGTCTGAAAATATAATTGATCAATTTTATAGACTTGAAAAAGATAAACGCATGCCCTGGGACACTAATAATTGACACAATTCATAAAAACCCTGGCGATTGAGACTCAGTAAGAGAAATGACCTGGCGAATGAGATACAGTAACTAAAAATGAGTATTCGGCTGAGACAAGTTCTACCTAGCACACAAAATCCTTGAAGACATGGTTAACTGTGAACAAAACTCTGGGAAATGCAATTGTGTCCCACACACAATAAAAAAAATGAGTGCATATGCAAGAATGTCCGCGAATGTGTTCAAGAGGTTAGGTTCGTGTTATATTTCTAGATATTTTACAGTACACTTATTAACGATAAATACAATTCAATGTAATTATTGTAATCGTCGGAGTACTTGCTATTTTTAAATGCACTGTATATTTTATTAAGAAAAAAAAACAAATGAATCTGAAAATTCAAATAATTCATGCAATTCATACGATTCATAAAACGGTATGCGATAACCATGACAGACTCAAGTTTAAGCCATCCTTATGGTAATAAATAAACTATTGACCAAATTACTATTATTTTTTAAATAAAAAAGAATAATCATGATATTCTTAATAGTTATAAAAAAGCTATGTCGTTTTATTTAATCTAGGCGTGCGGTAATATGGAGTCATTCGGTCGATTGTGGTGGTCCAAACGGGAGATGTGGGGACTACACGGACTATACGATCGCTACGATACATATATATCGGTGATGGCGAGATTTGGGGCGCTGTTTACATCCGTCGTGCTAAACACAGCGATGGTACATCAACCGTTGCTTCTCACCCATCAAGTGTGTTCTATTGTTTTCAATTTGATGTGTGCGTTTTGGAACGCGTGGTTGATACCGAGATGGGATCCCAACTTTGTGCCGTCCAATGATTATACACGCAGTCTCGCTTTTATGCCTTGGAGCGCGGATGATATCACCAGCGCTGAGGTGATATTAAACGCCTTCGTCGAAACACTCACGTACTGCATAGAAACACTGCCGGGTTAGTTGAAATTCATATTCGAGTTCAGATTTAATGCCATTTTCTATATTTTGTATTTATTTTTCAGGAAGCGCTAACGATTTTCTCAGATTGTCTTGGCAATGGTATGTCTGCAATTTCGCGCACGTCACTGTGCCTCCGTATATTTTATCCACTGTACATAAAGCGTTGATTAAACTGCCTTGGACAACCGACTCTAATCATTGGATTACGTTTTTAGATTTGCAAAGCATATCGAAGGTATTTTTTTTACGATCCATTGGAATATTATATTTGTCGACGATATAATCAAATCTATATTGCAGATCAACAGCTTACCTTTGTCAAATTGTCATAGTTTTATTCAGACGTGTTTAGGTAGTCGAAAATGGCAAAGTTGGATAAATCAATTGCCGCAACCGATGCAATCTAATGCGTTATTTTTATTATTTCCACTGCTTTGCCGTTTGCAATTAGATGATCAGGTATTATATCGATTATTTCATTCATTCGGAACATAAATTTAATATACATTCTCTTTCGCAGGTATTAGATGATGTGTTAAATCTTCCGTGGGATATTTTGAAACCGAAACAGTTTGAAGATATGCTGAATTGGTTCGTTGTGTCGTTTCATACTCCGACTAATCCATTTTTTTCAAATAAAATGTTTCCGTAAGTGACCTACAATCTCATTGATTTAGATTAATGAATAGATAATGCATTTCAGACGGTTTCAGGATATTGTGTGCTGCCGGCGGGTTAAATTCTAATATTCCAATCACCACCGACTGGCAAACTAAACAATCCAGATTAATCAGAGAATGGGTTAGCACGTTATCGGTATTAGCCGATTCAAAAATGCAAGCCGATTTTAAAAACTTGAATAAAGATATCAGTTTGAGTATCGTAGATTTATTGAATAAAATTGAAACAACGACATTGAATGCGGGTATTACTACATTACATATTTATGAGATTATTTATCAACTTATTAAATTAATAATAACGTTTTTTTAGCCGGAACTGATCATCAAAAATTAATAGAATGCTCTATGCTACTCAATAGTGCCATAATGATGCTGAATTTTCCGTTATTGCAGAATATAGCGAAACAGGTAATATATTAATATTATAAAATTAAATTAAACATGTACGAATTTCGATTTATATATATTTTTTTTAATAGAAATGGGTAGATTGGATTAAAAAAGCTCCAAAATTGTGCGTTGCCGCTACGATAAACTGCGTTTTAAATGTTACGCAAAAGGACGCATTCGCATTTATAGCCGAGCATTGTTTAAACTCGTATTTTAAACACGGCGGTAATTATAAATATAATTCAATTGCATTTTTTTACGTAATAATATAATAAATATCGGTTTTTAGGCGATTGGAATTATATTATAAATCAATGGAAAAATAATTGCCTCGTACATGCATCGTATTTAATAGAAAACAATGCACTTTTAACGGCAATATCTACGTTGTTATCGCAAGACGGTGAAAAAAATGATCGCGATAAATTAGATTATTTAGATAAACACGTTATTAGAACTTTTCATAGTTTTAAACCGACGTAAGTATATTACTACGCACTGATTTATAAAAATATGTAGATTTTGCTTGATTTTATTTAATCATCGTTATAGGAGTTCTAACGAAAAAGAGACGGCCCTATGGATTATATACATTTTATCGTGCATTACGAGTTCGGCTAATAAAGAGCTTCTACCGCCGCTGATTGCTCAAATTATTACTATTCTCGACAAGTGGTCAGAAAAACCGAGCATATTACAATCAATCATCAATCAAAGTTCAACACCGACTGATAAGTACGCAGAAAAAAAAATATAAAAAACATCCGTCAATCCGTTTATGCATTAATAATTCATTATTATATTTCAGATTTCGAATTATAGCGAAGTATGCGAATTCTTATTTCATAAAATTGCAAGGCCATCCCGTCAGCAACGACGATAGGAAGAGCGTTATCATTCTAGAGGGTATAATAGATCAAAAATCGAGCGGCGAAGTCAGACATTTCATCGTAGAATTAAGAAATTATATTAAAAATAATGAAAACACATTCTTTAGCGTAATACAAAAGATCGTCGAACTATCTACGTGTTTGTATGCGGGCGAAAACTTTTTAATCAAATCGTCTGATGTATTCAAGTGAATTATGTGATATGTTAATATGGTGCTTATTATATTTGTAAGTTTACGTCGGTTATGTACGTATTATAAAATTTTTGTACTGTAATTTGTGATATTTAGATTACACCAAATTAGAATATTATATTTAAAATTAATTCATACTTTTATGTTGACATTGTTTATCATTTTGGTGAAGTTTATTTTATGTTTATGCCATAATAGTTTATAGAATTGTATTTTAATGATTATTATTTATTTCTAAAAAGCTGAGAAGTAGATATACAGTGGAACCTCGAACCTGAATGAATAATACTTAATAGTAATTAATATCTATTTTGATTATTGCTTATTATAATCTTAACATTTAACCGCTAAAGCAATTTTTATAATTAATAAATTTGCTGATGCAAAAATGTAGCTAAAACTCGAATTTAACTATGAAACTTATGGGATTTAGGTGTTACGATGACTTGAATTAACACATTCCTTTCCAAATAACTTTTACAACAAGCTTGCATAGTATGTGCCGTAAATAAAGAGTTGTCACACTGGTGTGACAACTCTATGTAATATAACTGAATGTTTAATCAATTGCTCAATCTGTTATTGAACAAGCAATTTGTGTTTTAACACTGTCCAAAACATCACACTCTCGTAGACAAAGCTTGCAGTATAATTACGACAATTTTTATCAACAAATGTTCGAAAAAAAGTATTAAAACGTGCCACCAGACTATAGATTATTACTACGATAGATTGAAGCTCTGCTGTATACCAAAATCAAGGTTTTATATATGTATGTTCAAAGTTTGATAAAAAAAATATGCCGAATTTTTGTTTTACTCATAATTTTCCATATATTCATCAATATTAATTTATCCCATTCAAAGTAGTCCCCGTCAGATGCGTAGTACTTTTTCGAATCTTTGAAACACTTTTAGAATGCGATTTTTGTTGGCGATGACGTTTAGCTCCTTCTGTGATTCTGTCTTTATTTCCTCAATTTTCAGGAACAATTCCAAAAATATTAGGATAACCTATAGAATATATAATTTCCATTATTGTTTGAAACATCTCTCCACTTTTCTTCTAAATTTTTGATCCCCTTTTTTGTAAAATTGTGTCAGTTTTGAATTGAAATAAGTCCCCTTTTCATCTATAAAGTTTTATAATGACATGAAAAAATAAAAAGAGTATGGAGGATGTTAAATTGTTTTCCATCCTAATGATTTAATTTTTTTTTCATGTTTTTTGACACGTGGATGCACATTTTTGTACTGCAGGATTCAACCTATCCAGCTGGTTGCAATAAATCTTTGCCGTTATTGTTTGGCCATATGGAAGTGTTTTGAAATGAATTATCCCCTTGCAGCCCCACAACTCGAATGTCTACAGTTTTTTTTTTTGGTGTTAATGCCTTACACGGGGGGCTATTCATATGGCCAAATTGTGCGGCGCACACAGGCGCCATTTCATAAAATTGATAAAATTTGATTAAAATCTTGATTCTTTTTCATCAAATGTTTTTTTTATTGTAGAGTATAAGGACTCCATTTAAAGTTATGCACAAAGGCGCCAGACACTACCGACGAACTACTGTCCTTATGGTTGTTTTTAGTATTTGCCCCCGAAACAATCGTCGTTGGTTCCAATAAAGTATCCATTTTCGTCTCCGGTAATCATGTTATGTAAAAACGATTCTTTTGATTTCCATTTTAAAAGTTTCTCACATTTGTTTACACTGTAGCCCAGAGGTTCCCAACCCTGTGCCCGCGGGCGCCATGGTGCCCGGGGAACGATTCGGATGTGCCCGCCACTATTCAACCGAGACAGAATTTTTTTATAAAACATTAATTAAAAATGTGAATTATTTTTTATTTATTTGCTGGGATTTTGATTTTTTTTGAGTGTCTAGGTTTATTAAATAAGTTCGTATGTTTTGTGATATTGTATGCTTATGGAGTGGTTCCTTTTCTGGCCAGTACTTATACCGCCGTTTATTAAATTGGTCCCGCCACCCTATCGATATTTTAGAATGTGCTCTAGAGTACAAAAAGATTGGGAATCCCTGCTGTAGCCCATAACTTGATTATCCTAGATTGTTACCATTTCTTGAGCAGTTGCTGTTAAATTTGCTTTAACATCGGCATTCAAAATTTTTCTAACTGCAATTTTCAGTCTTCCACTTCAAGGGGTGTATTTCGAGGATAAAATTTTCTGATCGAAACTTCAGATACCATTTCTGACACATTCGAACATCCAAAACATCGTCTAATAAATTGCAAATATTGTTAGTTACTACACTTACATGTTCTTTCTTCACGAAAAGGATAAAGCATTGAAAAGCGAATAAAATGCTTCACTCGTAATAAATGCCTTCATTTGCGTTAGGGTGTGAAAAAAATATTTCAAGAAAAGCGCCGTCCATATGGCCAGATTGTGTGGCGCACACAGTTTAAGTGCGCCAATTTGGAAATAATTGAAAAATATTTATTATTAATTCATTATACTTTCTTAACATCAAAAAAAATATTAAATTTTGCTAATTATTTTTAATAAAATGTTTTTTTATTAATTAATTAAAGTTCTGCACACAGGCACCGGACACTGTCAACGCACCACTGCGTTCCGGAAAAACTTAATATTATCCTTTAATGTTTTTTTATTATTATTGTAGTAGGAAGAAGTCACAGAAGGCCAAATCCGTCGAGTACTGAGACTGAGGGATATCATAACGATGTTGTTTTCTATTAAAAAATTCTTCATAATTTTCATTTCTTATAATCGTTTTTATTTTTCTAATACTTATTCAACTTTCATTTCTTGTAATCATTAATTATAATATAATAGGTAATTTGTGTATGTGAAAATTGGGTATTTTGAAATAATACACTTTCATAATTTTCGTTTACCCTGATTTATTAAAATTAAAGTAGAATTTTATATAAATATATTGCATAACAGTCATTTTATTATTGCATCTTACACTGCGGCTGATATTTGATTCTTTATAAAATTTGTAATTTTTAATACAAAAACGTTACAAAAGTATGTTTTATATTTTTTTAATAAGATAGATGAATCATCATTACATTTACTTATGACTATACGTCAATATTATCAGAAATGCGACTTTATTAATTTGCTCTTAACTTTCAAGCATTACTTCATTAGGTGATTCATCGGAATAAATTAGATTCATTAATAATATTGCAAAATTACATTTTCCAATCACATCTTGATTACAATCTGCTCAATTAACCATGTAATTATTAACGATAATAATAAAAATGACTCACAATGCGGTGGTTGGATTTAAATGTGACTAGAGAATCGAGGAATACATAAACATATACAATTTGATTATTATATTATAAATAAAAGATTTATTAACATTTGTGGACGGCATTACATATATATTTACAACGTATCGATAAGTAGTGCTTACAAGGCTTATGAATTTTTTTTAATATATATTTTTATAGACACGTAAAAATAGTGATAATCCACGTAGATAAAGATATAATGGTGAAATTTATAGTATACATTATACAACATAAGCCATGAAAAATATGTTTATTTTGTAACGTATATTATTTATTATTGATTTACTGTCATATTAACGTAAAATTACGTAGATAAGATTGTATGAATGCAAGGAAAACACTTATAATCTGATATAATACAATACGTGAATTTTGTAAAACACTCGTTATCCATTAATATATCTAATCTGATTTATACAATGGAATAGAATTCTAATAAAATTTTCTCATGATTCATAAAATATACACAACCATATTTGTAACAAAATTATTATTTACATACACACACGCAAATGGCGTTTATTCATATCATAATAATAATGAATGAATGAATATCTTAAAAGGGTTATCACACACTTGTAAGGATCTCTCATGCTAATTTAAATAAAAAATCATTTTAAATATTTTTTTCTTGCGAAATGCATTCCGATTCCGATCAGCGACGAAAATGTAGCTATGGCGCCGATCTGCACTCCGCTCAGCTTCTCGCCCCAGAGCCAACCTTTCGGTAAACAATTAATCGCGTGGATCAAATCGATGCATAATTTGAAACACGTAATCATATTGAACCAATACTGAGCTTCGATATTTTTCCGTATTTCATCGGCTTGTGTCGATTTTAAAAGGCATTCTCTCTGTTTATTAGTAATTTGAAATTGCTTCATGCAGCTGTAAAACAATAGCCATAATAAAAATATGCTACGACAAGTACATAAATGTGAATAATTTTAATGCAGACAACTCACCGCATTAACGTAATATATAACGACGATACCCAAAACACCGTATTGGCCGTATCAAAACTTTTCATCTGCTTATCGGTCAATTTCAATATTCCGCATTCTCCGAACCAGCAAATTTTTTCAACAGGGAAAAATAGTTGATCCACCGCATTTCCTATTAAGCCGAGAGCTCGAGAAAATCCATCAGGTTCCTGTTAATTCAATTTCAAATTTAAACGTGCAAAATATGCGTAGATTAATATTAAGATTGCGGTTTTACGTCTTTTCCGAGGCCGTACTCCAAAGTATGCCTTAGCATAGGTAGGTCATCGAACAATCTCAATGTTGCTCTCGTCGCCGATAATTTGCTACTTGCATTGAGCAATCCCTCATTCTTCGTTAGACTCCCCAATAGTTTAAATGTATAGCAAGCCAAACGCACGACCTAAAACAAATTATAAATTTATATAATACATAAAATATATCCGATTGACAAGCTGAGGATTAAAATGTCAAACTTCATGTCAATTATTAAGTTTGATAAGAATGAAGATTTCGATTTTATTTCAAACTCGGCTTAAAACTAAACAAGTGATCAATCATTTTTTCTGTGACATTCGGTATTAGCTCGTGCAACTTATTTTAGATTTGTACTAATTCAACTGGCTGATCTTTTTAGAAATACGATAAAATGTGTTCATCGCTAAATCAATTATTAAGAAAATCTATACATTTATTCTTTAATTACAAGCGAGTTTTTCGATTTACATTGCAAAAACATGAGAGACTAACATATGTTTCATTCTGTAATTCAACAATCAACATTATACAAACCGTTGCATGAAAAATCACAATTTTTTAATAAAAATATATAATAATACTTTTATTAAATCATTCACGAATCAAGTAAATAATTCGTTTAAATTGTACTCATCCCTTTTGAATTGTTATATACTGAATGTAAGTTTATTTTTTTTTTATGAATCTCGGTTTTTAAATTTATAGTTTCACATATTTATATAAATAATATGTGATATGATTTTATATATTTAATTAGAGTAAAATAAATATACGATTACCTTATCTCTGCCATTGTACGTTTCGAGCAGTTCACACAGCGGCTCCATGTCGACTGACGACTTTCCCTTTCGCCGCAAACTGGTTCTAATGCAACTTAACCTTCACAACACGGAACTGTCAGGTAAACGTCAATGCGCCGGATTGCCAGCTCGCCCCCTTCCTACTCTCACCAATTGCACGACGTGGGCATTTCAGATTAATTTGCATTTTGACGTCAGATATCTCGAGCAAATAACTCATTTACGCATGTATTAAATATAACCGTAATTTTTTCAGGAAAAATAATAGTGAGCACGAATATAATATATATTAATGTAATAATGAAAATAAAAAATATTATAACGCATATATATTTATGGTGATCATACGTTCTTTATTTAAAATAACATGTTAATACTTTACCGCTCTACACTTCAAATAACCATTGATTTTTATATTTTAGAATAGCTGGTTAATAATTTTACTAATTATTGCAATACCTAGGACAAATTACGATTAATCTCTCTGATGGTAAAAATCGAGGCATATTTATTTTTCATTGATGGCAATGGGAGAAAATGACATAATTACGTATCATACGCGAATATATTTTCAGATACAAAAATGTAGCTTAAGCTCGATTTTACTCACTAACTAGAACTAATTAAACGTTTTAAAAAAATAGTATTACAAAAATTGTTTGACGACAATGTTTTAAAAATGTATTAAAAGCTGTCTATTGCGTCCGTTGGCAACACCGTGGTCGCCATATTACCACTGGTAACATTTTCGTCGCCATATTGCCGCTGGCATTCGCGTCGTCATGAGCTCGCGCCATCACAAGAGTCGCTCGGATCGGGACCGGGATAGGGACCGGGACCGTGATCGGGATAGAGATCGGGATCGGGATCGAGATCGCGATCGTGACCGTGACCGAGACAGGGATCGAGACCGCCATCGCTCTAAAAGGTACATTAGTTTAGCTGTCACCTTTCTTTTGACGCCATATACTTGGGCCATTGATGTTCATCGTTATCGAAAACAAATATTATCACATTAAATACGGGGGGCGTGTAATCCGCATCATTATCAGCCCCACAGTTGCGGCGGGCGACGTGGATTCTGCGTTTTTCATAGCGCGTTTGTTTACATGCTCCGTAGGCAATTTGTTAAAATTTTAAATGTTATAAATTGTTTTTATAGAGATCGTAGTCGACATAGGAGTCGCGATAAGGATAGAAAGAATAAGGATCATGAAAGAAAATCAAAGGATCGTAGAAGCAGATCCAACAGTCGCAGTAGAAGCCGAAGCAAAAGCCGTGGACGCAATAATAAATCCAAAGAACGGTAAGTTCTATGCGTTGACATGCGATATGAAAATATTTTTTAAATAAATAATAATTAAATTTAATTTTTAGTGATGGGGCTATCGCTTTATTGGATTCGATGTTTGGTACAACGACTACGACGACATCCCGTCCGGGGGGTGCCACTGGTTTTATCTTGGATAGGGCGACGCAAGCGGCACTTCTTGCCGCCGCCGCCAGTGCATCGACGTCGCAATATTCGTATATCGGAACTAATTACACCACTTCCATGGAAGCGATGTCGCATATGAATTGCACGTCCGATGGAGATCAATCTCCTGGTACGTTCATACTTAATTTTATATATATATATATATAAAAACGAAAAATTGGTTTAATTCATTTTAATTCGTAGGGAGAGATCCGGATGATAAAAAGTCACGACGTAAACGATCGCGTTGGGCGGGCTCCGAGCACGACAAGACATTCATTCCGGGGCTACCCACGATTTTACCGCCCACTCTGACCAAGCAACAAGAAGAACAGTATCTCTGTAAGTTTATTTATGTCGAAACACATTTGTCCGATTGTCAGTAGGCTTTGTCATCATGTCACACATCGTAATCATTTATTTTTTATTACCACCATTATCTTAAAAAATGCATTGTGTTATTCTGTTAATAGGATTTTGCTTTACAGCACATATGAATAATTACTTTATTTACAGGCTATCATAATTTCTTCTTTTACATTATTGCCATATTACATTTTTATTTTCAGGCGTTTACATTTGTATCAGGCATTTTTTTATTATTTTATTATAATAAATGTTTATTAATTAATTACGAAAGCTCAGTTTAACCATAACATTTTACAATTTTATTTTACATTTTATTACAGGTGTAATAGTGTAAATATTTTCAGGTTTCTTGTTTCAATTCAATAATTATGATTTTAATTAAAAATAATAATAATAATCTCCTTATTTTCACATAATTACAATTATAGATATTTTTTTATAGACGCAAGGTAAGATGGGTGTTGTAAGTGCATTGGAGGATATCCGAAATCGTCTTTTTACGTCACACGATTAACCTAACGACAGTCTAGCGATATTAATATACGTATAACACTTCATAACGTGTTTGATAGTATCATCTACTAATACAAAAGTGCTTGAAATTGTTGAATCTTCTTGAAAATATTAAAACGAACAGATTCTATTCATTCATGGTCCATTTTATTATATATATATTTCTAATTTGGCGTTTTTCACAATAGAAGGATTAAATAATTAATGTAAAGCAATGCATATCATCTGATGAAGGGTCATGTGATTTAATATACTCTGTTGTTTATTTTATTGATAATTTTTTTATATTGAAGTGAGGATATTTTGTCTAATTATGGGTTTTTTGGCCCTTGCCTAACCCGCTTTGGTTTCAGTACAACTGCAAATAGAAGAGGTCAGTCGTAAGCTGAGGTCCGGAGATTTGGGGATACCGGCGAACATCGAAGAAAGGTCTGGAATGATTGCTGACGCGGTAGCGGCACATCTTGCTCGCTGCTGTTCTTCTTAATAATGACAGATAATCTATGCAATAATAATTTATTTTTTTAATTAACGAAAATAGCATATTCACCAATTGGGCAATAACGTAATCGACTTATTGTCACTTCATTGATGAATTGAACCGTTGGTAGTCTACACTGAGTGCAGTCAGGTTTTTGTTGGCGACACATTCTGTTTATTTATTTTATTAACTAAAAATTTAAACGATCGTAGGAAAAATATTAAAAAAGTCTTTTCGCATTATAATCAAATTACCGAGCGATAATTACTGTGATTTAATCCATTCTAGATCCTTTCCATTGATATTTATTTATTTAAAACGATTCAGAACGGTCGCAAAGCATTTATTTATTTAAAAAAACATTTATTTAAATCAATTTTTTAATTTATATGCTTTGCGAGCGTTCTGCTCTATTTATGAATGTTTAAATATGATTTGAAAGAATATTAAATAAAAAATATATATAGCTGAGTCGTAAAACTATTAAATCCGGTTTTAATTTTACAGCAAATTTACATTTACAGTCTATTGGTATTAAACAAAGATTTTTTTTACAGTATTTACTAATTTTTATGTAAGATTATATAAGACAAAATTTTAATACATATTTTTCTTCACTCCCACAGGCCAAAAATGAATTATCTTCGATTTAATATAATAACGTTAAAACGATACACCATAAATTTCATTAGATTTTTATAAAAACGATTAACATCATCCATCCACTTTAATTTTTTTTATACATAGTTTTGTTAGCGTTATATTAATTTTATCCCCCGCGTTTTGTTAATATCTATTTATATATATGCACAACTTCGGATGTCTATGGTGTATTTATTTCTCCGTAAATCGCATACGAACGTTTTGAATGCATCTCGGCGACGTTAGCGTATTGACGGTATTCTTTTTTGTTTCATAGATCTCCTTCGCCCGAGCCGATCTATTCGTCTGACGGCAAGCGGTTGAATATGCGAGAGTATCGAACTCGACGAAAACTTGAAGAGAAACGCCATGCGTTAGTGCAGCAAATGATTTCAATAAATCCCGACTTCAAGCCTCCGAGCGATTATAAGTAAGTATTGTCTACTGAATGATATAGGCGTTGTTATATACATATTTTTATTTTATTTATCGTTGTTTTTAGACCGCCCATAATACGAGTCAACGATCGAGTGATGATTCCGCAAGAAGAGCATCCCGATATTAATTTTGTCGGTCTGTTAATCGGACCGCGCGGTAATACTCTCAAATGTAAGCGTCTTCATTTATTTTGGTTATTATTATTTGTTCGGTTATTTGATGTTTTTATTTTGTTTAGCTATGGAGAAAGAGACCGGCGCTAAAATCATTATCAGAGGCAAGGGCTCCGTAAAAGAAGGCAAAGTCGGACGAAAGGATGGACAACCTCTCCCCGGCGAGGACGAGCATCTGCACGCTTATATTACAGCGACTAATCCTGAATGCGTTAAAAAAGCCGTCGAAAAGGTATTATTCGATATATCGGTGTGTTCGTAATGTATCCATTTTGTTTGAGAGTGCATATGTTGAGACGTTCCATCTTGTTGCGGTCGGACAAATCGAGTGAGTTGGATCACACCATAAATTTGAGTTTTTCCTATATTTTTGGACATCTGTAGTAGATAAGAATGGACAGATCTAATTAAATGCGTCGATTTCATTCATTCAATCATTCCTCGCTTTATCTTCCACAGTCCAACCACCTCAGCCTTGGTCTTTTGTTAACCATGAGCCTTTTCGGCGACTAACTGTCTGGCCACTCTGCCGACAGTTGCGAACGGTATATCCTCGTATTATCGGTACAGCTCCTCGTTGCTTCAGATTCGCCATTCCCCGTCGTCGAATACGGGTCCCAATGCATATCCAGTTGTCCGTTGAAGTACAAAGTACTTACAAATTGGTTTCATTGTTACTTGTAATAAGTGAGCCGAGATATGTGAATTCCTCGACGGCCTTGAAGCTGTACTCTTCAACTCTCAGGGTTTAAGGATTCGTCCTTGGCATATGGGCATGTATTTTGTCTTGGTCTTGTTGATCCTCGGTCCCATGTCAATTTTCCGCTCATTAAGCGTTGGCATGCAACCTTAAGAGCCACCCAAGATCAGGCCACAATGTCTATGAGAGAAGACAATTCCGTAATAAAATGACTTGGGGAAGGAATACCCTGCTCCTCCAGTTGGGGGTTGGATGTTACATTGACTGACGACAAATTTATCCCGTTATCACTAGGTTTTAGAAAAGGTTTACTTTTTTATCTTAAAACGATATTCAAAGAGTATTCTGTTAAAAAAAATGCTTTTAAAATGACATTTCGAAAATGCGGCATTAATTCTACGTTTAATTCGAATAGAATAAGATTGATTATTTTTTTACGTAGATTAAAGAAGTCATTCGTCAAGGCGTGGAAGTACCGGAAGGTCAGAATGATCTACGCCGTATGCAATTGCGCGAGTTAGCGCAACTCAACGGCACCTTGCGCGAGGGAGACGCTCGCGGACACTGCACCAACTGCGGTGCCACCGATCACAAGAGTTGGCTGGTAATTATCATCGTTTCGTTATCGTCGATATTCTATTATTGTCTACTTTAATTTAAATTTTTATTTTAGTGTCCCGATAAGCCGAACGTGACGAACAATATTGTCTGTTCGTCTTGCGGCGGTGCGGGACATATAGCCGGAGATTGTCGGTCTAAGAGACCGGGACAAGGCGGCCCGCCACTTCCAGCCGCTCGAGCTAAGATCGACGAGGAATACATGTCGTTGATGGCGGAGTTGGGCGAAGGTCCGCCTCCAGATCAGCAAAACAAACCGAACACGGGGGCAATTAGGCGGAATAATTTCGGAAATCCATTCGGCGATATGAACCGCGGGCCGCCGAGGGCGATCATGCCAGCGCAAATGCAAAATCCTCCGCCCCACATGATTCCCAATGCTCTGCCGCCGCCGCCCGGCTTCAACGCTGCCGGACCACCGCCGTTCGGTCCTCCGCCACCCCCTCCGGGTGCTCCTCCGTCGATGCCTTGGTTGAATAATGCACAACCACCGCCGCCCGGCAGCGGACCTCCAGCTCCGGCACCGCTACCGCCAAATATAAACGGACAAGTGCCGCCGTTGATGGGTCCACCTGGATTCGGGGCTAATCCGATGATGGGAATGATCGTGCCGCCAATGCGGCCGGGTGCACCAGGGACGATGGGTCCGCCAATGGCTCCGCCTCCCGGCACTATCGGACCGCCAGGAACTAGCGGAGCACCGTTGGGTGGAAACATTCAGCAAATGGGCCCTCCCGGAGTACCGATGGGACCTCCTGGCGTTGGACCGACGCCAATGCTCGGACAAAATCCACCTGGAATGCCAGGACAGAATCAGGTAATTAATATGTGATATTTATTATTTCTTAAAAAAAAAAACATTGCGTGATTGGCATTACAAATTAACCCAAGAAAAGGCACATGCGAACGAGCTCGATGGTAACGCAAGAATTTACAGAGACATTAAGTGGCCATTCACGTTTCAAACAACGCTATGGAAATTTCTTGTACACAAATGCGAATAATTGAAAAAATAATTCAAAGCTCCTCAATATTCATCACCTGCACTGGTCATCAGTAATTACCACTGACCTGAGTTTTGTCCAAAATTTTACGTTCATGAATTTTTAACGGTAATATTTTTATCGCCAGTTGATCGTTGCATGCGTCTGTAAATGACAATCTATTTTTAGAACAAAACAATGAACACCTGCAAGAAGTGTCGGCTGAAGTAGTTTAAATTAATTTTTAAATATAATTTTTTAATTATAGGGCGATCTGAAGAATGCGCCACCGCCGCCGAGATTCGGAATGGGACCACAGATGCCTATGCAACCGCCTGCAACGGGAGGATGGAGGCCGCCGTTCCCGCCTCCGAATCATTGGGGAGCGCCGCCGGCTCCGCCAAATCTGCTCGCGGCTCCACCGCCGCCCCCGCCTCCCAGTTAAATCACAGCATTATCCAAATAATCAGCGTCATCATCATTAACAACGAATGAAGCAAAACGTTTGTCTTAGACAAAGTCATGGAAGTATTAAATGATTACCAACGCATCGTTTATCCCATTATTGTAATTGAAATAAAAATGTAATCTGATGAAAAAATAAAAAACATACAAATTTCACTCTTGTTGTTTTTATTATTTTAATCTTAAAAATACACATTTTAATCATATATTCATTCATATAAATATAATATACAGACAGGTAGAGATTCATATCTCGACACGAACTGCATGTTCAGGAAGTCTTACAAATAATATTGCTACTATGTATATATATATTTAAGATATATCATTGAACGGTGGAAAAATATACATTTCAGTTGACAACTTTGCTATGTAGCATTCCATAAATGCTCGGAAACTTCCCACATATACACGAGTTATCATAAAAATTTATTATCAGACTGCCGATTGTGAACAAGCCGTTATTACGAATACCAAAGTGCGTCAACGTTGAGCCGTGAGCTTCATTATATTTAAATATACGTCAATGTGTGTGTATATAGCAAACGAACATAATCAACTACTCTAAGGCCTCGATATAATTAATTTTCGCTCGAACGAAGCGTGATTCGTATCGGTTCGGCGTTGGAGCTCGCAAAAAATGTACGAAATCCGCATATAAATGCAATAAATAGATTATCGACGAATATTTTCATCTTAAATGCTGTAAATATTTGAAAAACTGCCAAACAATGTAATTTTTGGTCCGATATTATTTAAATTAGACTCGAGTACGGCAAAATACGCGCAGTAGAAACTCGATTAACATCAGATTCCACTGCTAAATAATATACAATATTTTTTTGCAAAAAAAATTTATCCATCGTTTATTAACTCGGATAATATACACACTAGGTGCGATTTAAATAATTATTTTAAAAATAATAAAAAAAAAAAACAAAATAATAAATATAATAAAAATCAGCGGAGGGCACGAAATACACATTCCGACGCCCCGCCAAAAAATTATCTATACAAAATTAGCGCAAAACCGTTTTTAAATCAACGGACAGTTTATAACTCATATTTGGATTGCGATAAATATTGGAATAAATCAACAGTATCGTATTTGATTATCTCGATGCGTTTCATATAATTCATGATTTATGTGTTGCTTTTGATTATGGCAGATTATCATAGCCGGAAGCGCTATTCATACAGTTTTGGTTATTAATTACGCCTACGTTAACCCTTCGTTGCATAAAAAAATAAATGTATATTAAATATGTTCACAATAAACATTTGCGACACTCCGATAAATATTTATAACATCGAAATGCCGTTTTATTATTTATTTTATAATTTAAATAGTCATATCAGTGATTCGTATATGTATATAGTACAAAATATTGTTTATCACTAACATGTTATCACTGGGGGGAAAAAATAAATGATATCTACTATTAACATCCTCTCTATACGGTGATTTGTACGAAAACATTTCTTCGCAAGGAACAATTATTGAAAACAAACGCATGAAACTTACACGTGTACCTATTTAACTTGGCCCTTGTTATATTTAAATAAGGCTATAGTGGTCAAAGACAACATTTAGATATTTATCAACGGTGTAAACGTTAGAGAATGGTCAACACAATGCATTCATCGGGCGTCCTTCGCCGTCAGTTTGTCTATCAATTCTTGTAATGGCGCTAACTCCCGACGTTCGATCAATTCAAACTCCTGCAAATATAAATAAACGTCATTAATATAATATATATTGTAATCGATTAATAAATTAATTATTACCTGGACAAAAAATATAAAATGCTTAAACGACGTATTCAAATGAGCCTCCTCCCCTAATTGCACCACCTCCTCGAAGTGTTGATGATAAATATGAGCGTATACTCTAAACAGCCTTTTTAATATAGTTTTCGCGATTGCGTGAAAATTTTTCGGAAACGGAACGCCGATCTTCGACGGGAACAGCGTCTCGTCGTCCAACTGATCCTGCACCCACGTCATTAGATAATCTATGTATTTCGGCGCCGAGCATTTGATCGGTTTCTTCACCGTCTGCCCGTCCGCCCAGTGATACTCGTACTTCGGCCCCGCCGACATTATCGGACAAGTGTTTTCCGTGCAGAACTCCGTTATCGTGCCAAACAACATGTTTATTTGGTTGAAAAAATCTACGGCTAAACAAAACGTGTCAATACATGATATTTTCAATATGTCGCCGGATAAAAACGATACGTACTGTTTACTGCTTCCCACTCGTTGAGATCTTCGCCGTCGGGGAGCATAACGGCTAGACGAAGATTGCCCGAACCTAAGGTCTGAGCTGCGTGCTTCATTAGATCGTATTGATGAGTACCTTCTGGAATATTCTTCTTCGGTTTGAAGGTCTTGTTAGACCGACCTCCACTGAAATAATCATTTAATATTATTATTGAGCTAAACAATTATGTATACAAAAAAAAATCTGATATGAATAAATTCATTGTTCAAATTGTCATAAACTGACATTGTGGATATTAGACCTCTGTCTGAGCAAGAGTATGACGTTTGTTTGAATTATGACTAATGTATTGCATGGATAAAGTCGAGAGAAGCGTGAGGACGAGGGGGCAGGATACTCACAAGAGGAAGCTCATCGTCTCGCCGCTAACCCTCAGCCGCAGAGCTCTGCCACCGTTCGCGAACACGCAGCTAGCTGCCTGACACTGTGTTGCCCTTGTCAAGCTGCGAAGGTGTTCGTAAAACTTACAGCGACATCTAGATGCGAATATTGTGCATTAATAAAATTATTGACGAATATATCATTTATCGTAGATAAGAAATAAATCTTAAGTGCTATATCAATATCAATAATATCGACTATTAAAAACGTCAGCATTTCCTTTGAATACATGCTATGATTCAATGTTAAAATAAACAACTACAAAGCAAAAAAAATATATTATATTGTAACATAAAAAATAAATAATTAAATTAAATTAATAAAATATTACTAAAATTACAATGATATGTAATATGCAATATTTTGATTTATTTTTTATAAAATAATCTGTAATATATTGTGGAATATTATTTGAATAGAATAGGGTTTTTATTAATTTTATGTATATTTTTCTATATTTATAAATGATATTATTATCTATAAACTGTGTTGCGTTGAAAATTTCAATATATTTGTAATCGATTTTTTTTTGCTGGCAATATTGTAATATGTCAATCTGACAGATACTTATTTTGACGCTATAATCAAATTGTTTTTATAAGTAATGAGTGTGTATTCATTTTTTATAACTTGTTTACAACACGATTTAGTATTACCGCCACAATCAATGATGTCAAACAGTAAACAATAACAAGCAAGTGTCAAAACAAAGTGCCTCAACTAGGCAATTTTACTTCAAATCAATCAAAACTGAATATATCAAAATAAACAATAGCAGTGCAAAGCTTCATTATGGTGGACCCGCATATAACTGAGACTTCTTCTTCTTCCTTTTCAAATATCAACAATGCAAGTGTCAATATTCAAAACATAGATACAAGCAATCCAAACATCCAACAATAGGGATATATTAAATATTCAAGCGATTTCCAAAAAAAGGAACAGTATGATTTGGAATTAACAGATTCACGTAACGGTCTCTAGAGGAGCAGTGGATGCATAATAAATTAGTAGGAATATATATGAAAATAATCTAGATTATTGATTGCATTTATATTACAATTCTCATCTCAAATTAGCGAGCTTGCTTACATTGCTCCATGCCTTGGTGTAGTTACACCACATAGGTTATTGACGGTAGGACACTGCTTTACAGTTTACTCTGCTTACCAAACATATCTTCACAATGTAAATCATCATCATTTTGTTGATCTCTTTTAATAAGATTTTTTAATCCCATACAACTGATTAATTAATAATGATATTCGTTAGATTAAATATTCTTATATATAGTTTATTTGTTATATGTTGAGAAAAGTGAAAATTCAACATTGACGTAGATAGTTCATAGTTTTTAAATTCGCATATGACAGTTTACAGACCTAAGTTATACGAGGCGCTGTTGAGTTTCAATATTCCTCAAAAATTGATAAATATGATAAGGCTTGCAATGTCGGAGGTCTGATATAAAATGCATGTTCAATCTGAAGAATTTGAGACACCGTTGTTTGATACAGGGTGGCACTCTAGCGTGTTTGTTGTTCAACATAGTACTCAAAGGTGGAAATATCTAGCATCATTCTTAAAAAATTGGTGCATCTTCTTGCTTATGAGGACGCGATAGACTTTGTGGCTAGATCTCGGGTGGCTCTCGAGTAATAATGAGAATCCATGATTGAGTATCGCTTGTTTTTAACCTTATGTATTACGGGTCGATGTGTTTAAAATATCCTTAGTCAAGAGACTAGGGCAGGCCATAAACATTGCTATGGACAACAGCTTCTGTACGCAGGATGAAGCTGTGTCAGACCAGTATGACACAGTTCCATCCCTTGTCGTACACCCACACCGCATATACTAGCTTAGAGCCGGTTCAATTGGTGCCACAAACTAGTTTTTTCTTGAAATACGTTTTTATCAGGGATTAGATGTCAATTATTATTTACAGCCTTCTCAGTTATCAATTTAAATCGTTATGTATAAATCTTGATACATTACATAATTATTTATTAACCTTTATAACCGTTATAAGTACTTATAAAATTATATCGCGAATAAATTAGCAACTTCAAAAATATAGCTAAAACTCGAACTCACTTATTATAGAAATGAAAAAATTTCATATATGCTATTTATATGCGGGCAACACTGGTATAGAGTATGGGCGTATTTTGATTACTTTGATTCGCTTTCCCCAGCTGTCAAATTGGAGTAGCGTTTAGCGGGTGTTTCTTACGAGTTAGAGTAAACATGTCGAAACAGTGAGTATAAAGCAGTTAAAATACATTTAACTCTATTTGCTTATATTTGTATTATAAATTAATGGTTATATTACTCTTCATAGATATGGTTTGATTTTGTCGGACAAAAAGGGCGCTGGCAAGACGCCATTGTCGTTCAACGCAACAAGGAATGTATTCGGAGAAAATAGCGGATCTGACTCGGAGGACCAGACTCCGAAAGCACCCGTTTATTCGGGCGACAAGATCAAACGGCAGGTAAATTCAATATTTTGACACATTATTAACAATGGGCATCGTCGATTCCACGTGATGATCACCGGGCGTTTAGAATGTTGATGTACGTTGTGTTTTTTCAAATATTTTTTTATATCGGTTGGGTAGGTAGTGAGAGCTTGAGGGTATATTCGGCGAGTGTTGCAAGGTCAACTAAAACCATTCATTCAAAGTATTTTATGACTCTATCAAACATGATCTATACAAACAGCTGTTGTCGATAGTAAAGCTTTATTAGTAGAGAAAAGTGCTATACTTTGTGAATATATTTAAAATATTGTAATTAATATTCCATAGGCTCGCATTGTTCAGGAAAATGCAGTAAAAGAGGATCCGACAGTATATCAATATGACGAATTATATGACGATATTGAAAATACGAAGAAAGAAAAGACTTTACTTAAAAAAGAGTCTAGAGAACCGAAATATATTAAAAAATTACTCGAAACGGCTGATAAAAGAAAAAAAGAAAATGAACGCAGAGTTGAAAGACAGGTAATTACAACATATTTAATATAAAAATTATAAATTGCGACAATATCATCATAAAAATATATTTTCAGGTTCAGAAAGAAAGGGAAGAAGAAGGCGATAAATTTAACGATAAAGAATCGTTTGTAACTTCGGGTTACAAAAAGAAATTAGAAGAAATGAAACTCGAAGAAGAAAAAGATCAACGAGAACAATATTTAGAGGCGATAGGAGATGTAACGAAGCAATGCGATTTGGGTAAGGATTGCGATTATTATTTAGCACTGATTTCCGAACTCGGTAATTAAATAATATATCAATATTTCAGGTGGATTTTATCGGCATTTATACGATCAACAATTAAAATCGAAAGATCCAGTTCCAGATGTAAAACCGATCGTTAAAGAAGAAGAAAAACAAGACACCACACCACAAAAGGATTCACAGAGTGATCAAAACGCCGAATTGAATAAAAAATCTAAATCTAAAAGAAGTTATAGAAAACGTAAAATCTCCGCTAATAATAACGACGCAAGCGATAAATCCGAGAGTGAAAATGAAGAAGGTAGTTCTAGCGTAAGAGATATTAAAACGACTAAGAAGCAAAAGACCCACTTAACTTCGAATATCGATGCCGATTCAGATTTCTCTATTGACGAATCTAGTTCCGATGGTGAAGGCGAAGAGAAAGAAAAAGTTATTGATAATACTGTCACGGTGGAAAATAAACTCGTAGAGGTGAAGATAGAATCGGAGGAACCTGCACCGAAACCAGATGGTGATTTCAAAAAACCATTTGATGTCGATCAGGATGTTAAATCGAAAAAATCACCCGAAAAAGAAATCATCGAAGAGGAAGTTAAACCGAAAATTGATATTTGGAAGAAGAGAACTGTCGGCGTAGTATTCGAAGAAGCATTGCAAAGATATTACGAACGGAAATCAAGAAGATTATAATGCTTCTTTTAATGTAATATGGTTTTCATGTTCACAAATATCTTTATATTAAAGGTAAAGTTTTGGCTGTGAAGAAAATTTTTCGTTATTTTTAAGGCTTCTGAGCCTGGTTTTAATTCTTTGGAAGTTGTACCGGTCTCGTTATGACACTTGGATCACATTTTAAGATAATCATTAAAATTCAACAATTTTACTAGAATTATTAAAAAAAAGTCATGAATCTGTAGACGAGTCTGGACAGCCCGCTCCGATCCCGATGTGTCTACATTATGCGGCGTCGATTACATCTTGTATTTATTTTATCAGTTTATTATAAGTTTACATATATGCAAATAAAATGAATAAATATGTAATTTTCATTAAATTGTTTTATTATTTCACTTCATAAGAATTATTATATATTTATTAAATTATTATTTTCACATCTTCGATAATTCCACCAATCGAAACGTCTACGTCTATGTATTTAAAAGCCGCCACCTCCTTTCTGCAATTTTATGATTTTGTTCCGTAATCTCTCCTCTTTGCATATAGAGGAAATTTGTCTTCCTGTTCATTTTCTTTGGTCTTAATGTTCTAACTTAGGGTTTCCCAACCTTTTTTACTCCATTCCCCCTTTCATCAATGTTTAGAATATAATTCCCTTCCTACCCAAGATCTAACTTAAAAGGTATATTTGAAATAATATTCATTTATATATTCCTGACAACCTAATCCCGCATTTATTATATCCTGTTGACACAAAATACGCAGAGTTGACTAAAAACCTTAGAAAGCTTTGATCATTTTTTAGCTAAAATAATGTACCCCTGGAAAAATATGTAATACATGTATGTATGTATCTATATGTCCATATGTATATCTGGTATTTAACGGATTTCTCACCACAGAATCAGTATGCTCTGGGAAGGAAAACCCTTATTATCTGTCAACTGATAAAAGGTCTATTCTCGATACTTTTGCTTCTCTTTCTTTTTTCTAGGTAACTCTATATTTGAGGAGATTTTTCTTATGATGAAAGCAGTTGTAATATTCACTTACGACTTGTTATGATAGAAGATGTACGTCCAATGCCAGCAATGGCCAAGAGAGGAAAACTCTTTACAAAAAGCCGCATACCAAGACGGCTCAAGTACCTATGGACACGAAAGGGGAGCCCTCACGTCACGTGTGAGACTCAGGTTCCTATGGCATCAACTACCATGCGAGAATTTGGTAAGGCCTATGCCCTCAGCGAGTGAGAGCCTTGTGGCTGGCAAACGATGATGATGATAAGCAGATAACGCCTAGAGAAGAGGAAAACGAATACCGAGACAAACTCCCTCCTACTTGCTTGGACACAGTCGGGAGTGTAAAATCCAATACCAATAAGATAAAAAATACACCTCCAATGCTAGCAATGGTCAAGAGAAGGAAACTACAAAAAACCGTGTGATAATAAGCTTTAAAAAGTGTGTAGATGCGACTATTCCAGGCTAGGTTGACCCGGCTCCCTAGCCATTCAAAGGCAAATGCCGGGATAATTCCTTGACCGTTTCCCATCACATTACCGCTTCCTAAAAAACTTGCCCCGTCCTTTCAGCTAGCGGCAACGAGGAAACTCGTTCGGATGGAAGCAATGCTGCACCCGGTGGCCGTTTCAGACTATCGCTAAGGCGCGCAATGTTGGCCTGTCGGCCCAAAGTGGGGCCTGTCCCCCCATAAGGCCAATGGGTTAACCTGCACCTGGATTACGTAGCCAACTAATGTTGCTCTTGGTGTGCTCCGAATTGACGGAGGAAACCCCAACAACGACGAGCACGCGAAGAATGGCAAAGTAAAAGCCATACGAAATCATCATCATCAATGTGGACCATTGGGTGATTGGTGCATTCTAAAGGTGCGGCAATAGGCAGTGATTGGGCGTCCATCCTTGTGGTTATGTTAACAATTGGTGTGGGTATTTAGAGTAATTTCCGCGGGGTACTTAATTGCCTATTACATCGCTCAATTGTGGATTTCATATTGTAATTTTCAGCGACATTAATTCATTTGTTTTTTATAAATAAAAAATATATCCTTCAAAATATGAACTCTTGACATCTTTTTTAAAAATGGGTTATTCTAAGAATAAAAATAGTTCTTCATGACTCTTTATAATTTGGATTTTTTTTAAATTTGCTGCAGACTGAGCTCTCGCAGTACGTGTCACTCACACTCAGCATATCGAACCGGATGCAAGCGAGAAAAAACACCATGCCAGTGAATAAAGAAGCGAATATTGTTGATTTTTTAAAAAAAAAAATTGCAGTTGCTGACAATGAGGTTCAATAATTATTTAAAATATTTATTCTTTATTTAATACTTACCGGAACTTAGGTTTAATGAATTTTTCATTTCTATCATTAAAAAACTTTACAATCGGTGAGATTATCTGTATTCGTTATTTTCTTATTACTTATATCGGTGTTCTTTAACCTGTAGTCTGAAGCCGATCTACACAAATGTCTTCATCTGCATCAGCTTTTATTTGTCTTATGATGAAACATCATCATAGAATGTCGGTTTAAATAATTACAAAAGGGATAAATTAGAGAGTTGTCATACAAAAAAACAATATGGTACGTAATTCAAACAAATTTATTTATTATCTGTTAATAATACTCTTAAACACCAATGCGACAATAGAATTATTCAGATATATTGCAGAAATACAAAAATATAAATTTAACATCATTTGCCGGTACGTATATAATATATATATACTTATAAAAACCGAAACTTACTGAAGAAATTGAGAGTAATATATCGTAATAATCACACGGATGTCTTTATACCTGGGCAACGTTCATCAATCGGCCGTACCTATCTCGGTTCATTTGCTATTGCAAAAGCCCGTCCATTTCATTTAAATACGGACGATCGAAACAACGTTTCTGATATGTTTCATAAAAGTATATCAATGAGACCGTTTGCACGTAAATCTCTCAGTCAGTTTAACATACCAATGCGAGTGAAAATTCATTTATTAAAATTAAGACGTCTCACGCTGAAAATGTATAATATTTCGGCGACTCGATAGGGAAATGCACGTCGTCTATTACCGTAAAAAATAATAAATCGTATATAGTAAAAGAGACATTCAAAGAGATCCTAATTGATTTCAATCAATGTAATACTGATTGTCGCCGACTCGCTGAGAAATCGTTTGTTATCATCATCTTAACGTAATATACGGATATCTATGGCCAAGTATAAAACATAATCTACGAATAAAATCTATCCAAATTAAAATATGGTGGGATAATTGAACAAACAAACACAAATCTGAGAAACGTATCATTTAGATAGAATTAAATTAAATCATAACCGAAGATCACATCGTACACATTATAGATTCGAACGTAGAATAAAATCCGAGTATAATTTAATTAATTTCTAAATTCATTCTAGTGAATATTGCGGTGGATTCGCACACAGGATTCGGTTAGCGACATAATACTGAACGACAGTGGTTTTTCAGCCCACGAACCTCAGATTTCAGACAATTACGTAATTTTGTCGACGAAAATATTTATTGAAAGTGAATCAAAACCGAGGACGAGGGCGCCTCCGTATTTATTCGATTGCGTCGATCCCGTATGAAAATCGATCCGACAAACTCGGTCTAAACAAAAAGATTATCGATAAAAATTCATCCTCAATGTACACAGATTCAAACGTAATGTATAAAATATTTTATTGTAACTAGATATATATTTACAAATCTATAATTATAAAATTCGTAATACATGAATCAATATAAAATATTTAGAAATCGATTTATTGCATTTCAACGCTCTCTCCCGATGACCGAAACGAGAGATAACCGCGCACATATCTATAATTTAATTTGTCAACAGTGATTCATAAAAGCTTTACTATACAAAATCATACGCCGAATTGATTTACTATTACGAAATGCGCTATTATGCATAGTTTACTTTACGTCGGGATATACGACGGTGTTTAAATAATGATTGTCAAAGCCGCACATCATCAAATATCCCGGAAAATGACTAAAATATGCAAAATAGTTGAATAAATATACAATCGGTGTTAGCCGCAGATGCAAAACAATTTAATGCACGATTAGATTTATCATTAAACGTTTGGCACAGTGAAACACTCTTGAAACCATCATAATAACGAGAGTACTCTCGCAATATGACCGTAGACGTGCTGCTCTATATTTATACAATAAATAGAATTCATTCGAAAATAAATATGATCGTAATACGATTTGATACGATTTTCATTTATTTTGTTAAATTAAATGCGATAAACGGCACATGTCGTCGAACGTGACCCGGCTCACGATTACACATATTATTACGGTAATATAAAATCAATCGGATACTGCTTCATCGTCGATTTCAATACACTTCTCCGCCATTGTAGGCATAAGCAAAAATTAAAACGCAGATTCGCATGCAAACGTACGCCATAAAATAAACCATTGTCAAAACGAACAAAACGATTGTTGCTATATATACAAATATAAAAAATAAATAAATCGGGCGACATTCCGTCGCCGATTGACGCAACGATATTGCCAATAATGTAAAAAAAATCATGATACGACAAAATAACATATTTCGTAATACTTTTAATTTAAATTTTTAAATAAATAAAAATGCATTTCAGTCTGATATTACATTCGCATATTCATATTAAAAAAAATCACGATTTAAAAATTTCAACGACGACGTATCCGCAATAATACAACTGATAACGATAAACAAAAAAAAATAGCACACACCCGATTCTCTTTTATGTAGTATTTAAATAATACGTTTGAATGTACGGAACAATTAACGTCTCGTGTTAATAGACAATCCCCGATCCTATAAGAAAAATGAGGTTTTAGATAAAGCAGTTTGGATATCGAAAAGAGATGAAATAAATAGATACAGTAAAACACCGTTTTTATGCGCCCGGAATTCACATTTTCCCCCAATTTGCATTCAATTTTTACATCCCCGCATTTCCCATAATTTACGTTTGAAAAATTTAATAACGATCAAAAACTGGAATCGTTAAGGAACAAGGAGATGAAATAGAAGATACTAGCGATGAGAGCCTCGGCAAAGCTAGGCGAGAAACAATAGTAGAAGATATTGGAATGCTCCTGATGTCTGGAAACAAATTTACAAAATCACATGGACCTCGACATTAACGTGATGACATCTGAAGTTATGGATATCATTGATATAGTGGATAGTCACATCCACGTGATACTTATCGGACAAAGAATTATCTGATGAAGAAAAGGTAAACTTAATCCATCCGATTCTAATAAAAGAAGATGCTATGAGACATATTGATTGGCCTTAATACAGTGGTTCTTAACCTGTGTTCGATCGAATTCGGTGAGTCAGTCTCCCGGGTTCGGCGGAGGTCAAAACATACATCTGACTTATTATACGATTTTATGAAAATGATACGACGTAAGATATAAGGGTTCGGTGAACGCGCATATGAAACTGGTGGGGCTCAGTACCTCCAACAAGGTTAAGAACCACTGCTATAGAGGAAGTACAAGAGTATGTTAATCTTAGCCAGACCATTTAACTTGAACGACACTTCAACAAGGAGTAACAAACGCAAACGGCAATGGCGGAAGAAAGGAGGACCAAGGCTTAGGTGGTTAGATTGTATACAGAGGGACACTGCATCATTGAAAGTTACCGGAAGATGGAGCGACGTAGCGGCAGACTGTATAAAATGGAAAAGGGTATTGGATGACGCCAACGCTCTACAATAGAGCTGTTGCATCTATGATGATAACAAGCAGCAGAAATGCTATCAATATAATAAATGATTTCGAATAGGAAATCAATCAACGGCTCAGCCGATCCTCATCAAAATACAGAAAACATCATAATAAAGACGGTTGAATCCTTAAACCTTTGAGTCAACGAGTACAGCTTACAGTTTGCTACTTAGGACTTCAAAAGCATCTACGGTTGAGATTCCTCTCAAGGCTCTAAGCTCTACAGGACCCTAATTAGACCCATCCTAACATGCGGATCTGATTGTTTGATTCAATTATAACCAAAAATACAATGCATGAATGTCCAATGAAAGCAAGAACGTTTTCCGATGAAGACAACAGTTCATAATAATGTAATAAAGACACTCGGCTAGATCTCGGCCGATCTCCTAATGTTGCTACCCAATCAGTATCATCAAATTGTCGAATTATCCGAATATAATTGTATCTACCATGCAAAAAGAGAATCGAGCGTATCAACATGCGAAACAAATTATTCGAATATTAACAGAGATAAATAAATAAAAATAGACATCACGATGCGTAGAATCGCAGAGAAGTGTATACAAATAATTCCGCGTGGCCATAAATTTCTTATACATACACATTTCCATAGATAAAACGAATATTTAGAATATTCGATAAATTCGTAAAATTTTAAATTTTCCTATTTTGATCAAATCAACAAAAGACAAATCATATATATACGGAAAAAACGGGGGAAGAAGAGGGGGGGGGGGATTTTATGTACAATACCTTTGTGACCAACAATATAATTTTTAAAATATAACTTTTTCTCATATGTACATAATATATAGTGAGAGATACATAAACGTAAATGGAAAAAAAAATCATTTAAATAAATTTAAGTCTTTTCATTGTTTCCTTACAGCTAGATATTAATTTTAACTAAGAGTCTATGATAGTAAAAATTGCACTGTTTTAACTGATTAAATAAAATATCATATATCTTTAATATATAAACAAAATGCGTCCACAATAAAAAAAAAAAACACTCAAAAATTAAACGTTGAACACACGATATGGAGGCTCGAATAATTTATTCAACCCTCGGTAGTCACTGGCTCTCTTGCGTGATGAATCTTGACGTGTTTATTATGATTAGATTTAGTACTAGAAGTTTTACCACATATATTGCATGAATACGGTCTGACGCCAGAATGTACTTTCAAATGTTCGGTGAGATAGTAGCTCCGGTGGAAGCTCTTCCCACAATCAGGTACTTCACAAACGAATTTCTTTTCGGTTTCGTGCTCCTTAACGTGTCTCTGACAATTGTATTTCCTAATGAATTGGCATCCGCAGTGGTTGCACGTGTACGGTCTGACCGCCTTGTGTGCATTCATATGAGACACATAGTCCGTCTGTCTCATGAACGCCCCTTTGCAAAGGGCGCACTTGAACGGTTTGCTCGATCTGTTGGCGTGCGTCCACTTGTGCAACTTGAGATTCCATTTCGTGGTGAAACTTTTGTTGCAAATGACACAAGAATACGGTTTTACGCCCGTATGCGTTTTCATATGCATTTCTATGGACGATTTCAGATATACGAGGTTGCACTCCGGACATTGTACGTTGAGACTCTTTTTGTTTTCGTCCGAAACAAAATAGTTGTTGTGGGTGCGTCGCATGTGTCTCGTCAGCGACGCCGTGTGCACAAACTTTTCGTTGCAATGCGAACACGCCTTCGGCTTATCGTCGTGAATCTCTTTGTGCCAAGCTAGTTTTTTCTTCGAGTGGAACACTTCGCCGCATACGCACACAAAGTCGCGTAGACGCTTTTTAATATGAAAATGGTGACGGTTGCGATGCTGCGTCATGTTTGAATAGCGTCGGAACGTTAAATCACAAAGATTGCATTTGATAGGAGACATTCCCGTGTGAATATTATAATGTTCCACTAGTTTTTGTTTGGTTATAAATCGCTTTTCGCATATATCACATCTGAAAAAAAAGATTAGAATGATTAAATAGTAATTCTAACGTATCATTGTCTAATTAAATTATTGCAAATAAATAGGGGGACCAATAAGAAATCATGATAAAGCAATCAATTTTTAAACTAAAACTCGAAACTGATGAAGGATAAATTAAACATTATAAGCTTCTTGGTTTATGATCAAGGTTTGAATGGGAACTTCTGGAGTATAGACACATCATTTGTGGACCAACGCCTTCTGCCAGTGGCGGATTTCCCCTTGGGGCCCCTCAAAGTTCATCTCTCATAACGATTTTTTTTTAAAACAAAAATAATTTAGCAGTTATCCCAAATTTAATTGACGTTAAATGATGATTGAAAATTAAAACGAATAACCCCAGCTATGGCATGTTTTTCAGGTGGCTACATTATATTTTGAACTATATGCACTCTCTGTTCCACAGACCATGATCCATGGATTCAGACGTGTAGCTACCGCAAAACGATGCAGAGCTTCGGGGCCTCAGGCATACAGCCCTGAAGAGTTCCTCGGCCCTCGGCCCTGTACTTTTCTAGAAATAATAAATATTTGTAACAGTGAGATCGCTAATATCGATCATCGAGAAGCTAATAAAAATAGAATCAATACAAATTTAAAAGTTTATTTCTGTCTTTTTACATAAATTGATGCAAAATTAATTATGTATCCAAAACCTTGAATAAAAACGTGAGCGTAGAATGCAAATTATAGGGTGTAGTGAAAATATTTTGAGCAGGGGGCCTCAAAGTTGAATTGCACCTGGGGCCTCAAGTGCTAAATCCGCCACTGCCTTCAGCAGACCATTGTGGAGGGAGAAGTGGAAAGTAAACAGTGGTTGGGAAGAAAGAAGCTATTGTCATTTTGCTACATTCAAAACTCAAACAGATTACGAGGTCTAGAATTGTTCTCTGAAAATCTATGGAGAAAAGACAAAGACCAGTAGATCTCCTACGTCCGCAGACAACAGTACAATACAAGGTACTTGAAGAAGATACAGTGGACCCCCCAATTACATTATCCCGAATTACACGCTGAGTTGAAATATTCACCACCAACCCCCAACTTGAACGGTCGCATTCACACGTTACGTGCGACAAACCATACCAAAGGCCGACTATTCATTTTGACACAGTTTGGCTGCACACACACAACCGTCACAATGCGGTGCATAGTCAAAGCGTTGGCTAGCGTCTGTATTGACCGTGTAGGCTTTACCTATGCTTACTATCCCAGCACCACGGTCCCGATTTTAGTGTTAGTGGGGGGTTAACTGTAATCAAATGCCAACAATATAGAAATTTCATTTTTGATATTAAAAATTTACCCGTAAAATTGGTTAATCGAAAAAATTGGATCAACCCTTAAATTTCGGCATGTTTATTTGCTGAATAAATAAAATCTACTCTTGTTGAATTATCACAGAAACTCGCACATTCCTGGCCTAAAGCTATTTACATTTAATGCACACCAGCAAATCGAATAGAATATATATTCTAAATCTGCTTAAACTAACCTAGGATAACAATGACGAGAGGACACATGCATTCTTTGTTATTGAGACAAAAAAAATTGTCCAATTTTACAACATATGTCGAAAAAGACAACGGCTTTCCCTGAATAAAACATATAATTTTGAAATATGTACTGATTTTATCCATTCATTGGAAAAATTCATTTTAAATTACTAATACCTGGTAAAACAATTACTGCAGAGGTTAACGCCATAGCATGAAGGTAATACGAATCCAATTATGATTGATACAACTACTGAGTAGATAGTATTTGAACAGGTGACCTTGGGTGGAGGCCAACGACCTCCATCTCATAAAAAATCGCTGCACATCTATTCTCAAGAAAATCATGCACATATCCGAGGAATCATTTGCATGGTCACGTTCCTCTGACATAAGAGAGGTGGATAATTAATATAAATCGTAAATTGGACGATAAACAGTTTATTTAAATGTTAGGTTAAAAAAAAACAAATGACGATTGACGATGCCGTCTTTCGGATTTCTCCGTTTAATTGACAGGAAAAGCTTGCTAATAATAATTGATTATATATGATAGTACTAACTTTATAAGGACCGTGAGTATTTTATATAGAATATAAAAAAATGGACCTTACTGACTGATGTGTGGATAAGATTACGGTGTAAGAGACAAATACGACATTTTCTGTGGGATATACACAGAGCTGTTGAGCCGACAATGGATCAATTTCACTGGGATATATGCTGTGCCATTGGTCCGTGTACGGCTCGAAAACAACCGCATCGTCCAGAGGAGGTATTATAGGTAGATAATGATGAATTCTTCATCAATATCTTGAAATTTTTTAAAGAAATGAATTATTTCAATAGTAAAAATAGGTATTCATTGGCGATGTCTTGCAGCAGGCTGGTCTCTTACAGCACACGTCACTCGCCTCTTTCACTCGCAATCGGCACATCATATTGTGAGTTTGTGAAAAGTTTATAACTCTTTTAACCTAAATCCTACAGATTTATGTTAAAAGAGTTATTCGAGAAAATCAAAAACTCGGAATCCCAAATATCCCCACCAGCACAAAGATAGGACAAAGTCAAATCTTTCAACAGCTGAAGTCAACAAAGGAAACAAGTATAGCTACAAGTCCGTCCGTGTGTTTACATATTTTGAGTCATTGATTTCTAAAAATTATGAAACCAGCTAAATAGTCCCGAGGAAGAACCAGTAAACCAGCACTGGAAAACGTAAGTGACAAGCTGAGAGCAACAAATATAAATCATGTAAGATTCCGAGAATATTTGGAGCTGAGCTCGACAGTGGGGAATGGCAAGTGTCTGTCACGAGGAGCTGTATTTTCACCGGGATGTCATATCCTTCACATTTCATGGACGCAAGACAGTCAGCCACCGAATAGACCTATTGTTATCGAAGGAAAGGAAGACCAAGGTCAAGACGGCTGGACTAGCGTACAGAGAGACACTATATCATTGAAACTAACCAGAAGATTAAGCATTTTATAGTATTTATTGCATAGACAATAAGATTTTTTATATACCATATACGATTTATTGGCCCCCTTATTTAGTTTATTAAGTTTTAACCATAGTAAAGTTATATATTTGAACAAATATAGAACTCTGTTTTATATAGTTTTAATAATAAAGTATAGAAAATGGATAATTACCTATGATTCTTAATTCCTAAATGCCGTTTAATGTGTAGTTTTAAGTTGGCGCGTTTATTAAATAATTTTCCGCACGTCAAGCATTCCAGAGGATGTATTTTCATATGTTCTTGATACAGAGCGTCGGTCGCAAACTCCGCTTTGCAAGTGTCGCACGTGTGACTCTGTTTCTTCCTCTTTGCTTCAAATTTCACAAAATCCAACAGAGGTTTATTTTCGATTAATTCGATAGTGCCTATGTCCGGTTTTACCGGCTTAATATCTAACTGATTAGGTATGCTGATGGTTTCCGCGCCGACTCTATTTTCCATTTGTAATAAATTCACTTGGGTGGACGTAATCACGCACTCGGTTTTGATGATTTTTTCATTTTTAATTTTGATATTCGTCTTGATTAACATTTGCTTTCGCTTTAATTTTCTTTCCAAGATGGCGCTCGGCGTCGGAGTGGATGGATGCTCTTTCGTTCGATGCACTCTCCTCTCCTTCGGACAATTGAAAGCTTTACCGCACGTCGCACATTTGTAATTGCGATCCGGAGGTTTAACGGAAATAACAATAGGGATATCCTCTATTTCATTATCATTTGCATTACTGAAAAAATATAAATAATGATTAATAAATAAGAAAATTGTATACGAGCGAAACGTATCGCTGAATACTCACAAATTACGTTTAAGAGGACTAGCGGGCATATCAACATCGGACCCATCGGATGGCCAAGAGTCTCTCGCTAAGAGATCATACGATGTTGAGCCCCCCATGTCGTGATACATCTGCAATAATCAAATCAATTCATAAATAAACGTCGTTGTATTCGTTTTATAATTTAAAATATATTAATATACTCACTCCGGCCCATGGAGCGTCCATGTCGCCGCTACTTTCTTGCTCGGAGAGCTCACCTCTAGGTGGCATTCGTTCATCACTTCTTATATTCAACGCCTCCGTCTCATCTGCGGATATTTTCGTCGTCTCCAATGAATCGAGGAAGGTTTTCTTTCTGTCTACGTCTGAATAACCATCGCGTGGACATATGAGTTCGGTGTAGTCTTTGCGAACAACATTAGGGATTTCTTTCTCGTCGATACAATCGTTTATTTTTTGGTATATATTTTGATTATAATTACACTGCATAAAATTTGTAAACGGAAATTCGTCCTTCTGAGGAAGCCAGTCGTATTGATTATCTTTATTTCTGTCTTCGTCGTTGGGTATAAATTCTTTTTTGTGCACGCCGTTGTCGATCATGTCCTCGTCGGCAACGGAACTATTTAAAGAATCTTTTGCAATGGTAAAATTTGAGGAGTGACCGCTACTTTCCATATACAAATTGTCGTTAGACGACTTTAATGCGACATTATCTTCGAGATTCGACGCAATCGGTGTTTCGGAAAGGTTAAACGACGATTGAGATCTTTCGATCGTCGCGTTCGTTCCGGTCGTCAAATTTATGCTTCCGAATGCTATAACATTTACGGGACGCACGATCGGATCGTCGTACTGATTCTGTACATATTCTAAGGTTTGCGTGTATTGTCCATTTTTTTCGCTATAATTTATCTGGTAAGGTAAATCTTTCACGTCGTCGTTGCCTAGAGAATCCGGATCGTTCATATGGCAGATTTCCATTTTTTCATCGTCTATCATGTTTGTGTGCGAGCTATCACCTTCGACGTCGATGAGCTTGCATTCTAGCTTGGCGGAAAAATCTTCGGTTTCCTTTCGTAACGAAGTTTCGAAGCGGCGAGTTCGTCTTGCGTCGTCGATTTCTTTAAAAAATCCATCGGGACAATAAGAAAATGAGCTTGAATTTGTTTTATCAATGTCGACGTAGCGCTCTGTAGATTCGTCGCACATAATAGATGAAGATGGCTGATCAAACTTTTCTAAAGTGACATTTTTGTGCTTTAAAATTTTCAGATTCGTATTTTTTTGTTTTTTAGGTGAATCGTCCTTTTTGTTAAAATTTTTTGAAATCATAACTGGTAAAGAATGTTTATTTCTGGGCAGAGATCGAAGTTCTGGCGAATGAACTCTTTTTATGGACGCGTTGCACTCAGTTTTAGAAATGTCGACGGAATCGTTCGTCGAGTTGTCGCATGGAGATATCGAAGGTTTCTCTTGACATGTCAAATCTGGCAGGATGACAATATCCGGTTTTGGCGAACGAGGAGCGGAGGGAATATCTTTGAAAGGATTCGGATTCCCGACGTTTTTAATCACTGAAAAGGTGTTTGGCGCCCGATCGGTTCGGAAACCGGATTTGGAGAACGAACCGTCTTCCAGGGGTCGATCCTCGGCGGAAATATCCGGCGCCGGCGCTGAGCTGGCGACGGAATCGGTCGTCGAATAATTCCCGTCCGAGAATTCGCTCCGGGAATAAGAATCACAAACGACTTCGTCGAGATCGGGCAGGATCGCCTCATCTTCGTCCAGGTCAGGCTCGGTCACGTCGGGTTCTGTGCGATCGGATACCGAGCCATATTCGGCGGCGTCGGACGGAAAATTACTGTGGATCGGCTCGATCTTCACGTTGCTCAATATTCGCAGGCCGCGAAGCTTCCCGCTGCTCTCGGAGGCGTTCGACGTCGATGTCGATGTTGGGGTTGACGTGAGTTTCGGGATTTCGAGGAGTGACACGTCCGGGTGCACGTCGGCGCTGGGCACATTTTGCATGTTGACATATTTTCGGCCGGACGATTGACTGACGGACGTTTCGTTTATGAGAATCGGTGTTTTGCTTATTAAGTTGGCGTAATTGGTTTGATACGATGACAGGTTAGCGGGGTGTCTGACGAAAGAGGAGCCGTCAAATTTTCCGACGGAGTCCGATCCGGGAAACGAGTTCGTCTCCGAGTACGGTTGGAATACCATAACATTTTGAAAGGCGGTTAACGGCTTCGGTGTCGACTCGCAATATTTGCTAGTCGGGGTTAGGATCGGGGAAAAATTTAACTTTTGAGGTTCATTAACAATTTTTTTGTACACTATTTGGGGAGGACAACCGGAGAGGGGCGACGATCGGGAAAACGACTTAGAATCGATCGCCGTCAGATTGTTGCATATCAACGGTACACAGTTTTTGTTTCCGTTGGAATCGGTCATAGGCAGGGGGCCAGTGATGATGATGTTCTTTTGGTTGGAGCCGAACGTGTTGACATTGGGGATGGCGAAGTTCAACGGCAGGCCCGAAGGTATCTGGCGGATGTACTGGGAAGCCTCGCTCTTCACCAGGAGCTGGGAGTCCCGCTGCTGGAGCGGCGAGGGCGCGCTGTCAGAGGCGAGCGAGGCGGGCGAGGCGGCGCGGCTGCGGGAGGAGGCGCGCGAGGAGGGCCTCGCGAACCTGCAGAGGGCGCGGATGACCTGGTCCTTGGGATGCGTGTCCAGGTGCACGTCCAGGCCCATGCCCTGGTGCAGGTACAGCGTGCACACGGGACATTGCACCAGCGCCTCCATACCGCTAGAGCCCCGCGCGCCCCATGGGTCGATAGCCGCCCTCGGCCCCGGCTGGCGCACGCACACTCGCGCACGCACACTACCGCACACTACCACACTCCACTACCGCCTACCTCTAGCTGTTTACATGTTCCCGAATTAAATTCTCGACCATCTCATTATCGATAATGTATTTTTCGCTTTAATCAATAAGTTACATACCAAAAACGTTGCAATTTTTTAAGACAATGGAGAAAATAAACTCTTTCGCGAATAATATTAAATAATTTCGAAAAAAAATAATTGCGTAAATTTATTTTTTTACCTTAAAATTGCAAGTTGGGAATCGTTATTTACGCTCGGTGTTCATTTTTGAGGGATACGAACCGATTAAAACGTCTATAGTGTTATATAAAGTGCGATAAGACCGTATTGTAGTTCTCATTGTTCAATATGTATGCAAAATTTTATGACTCAAAGGTGTCGATCGACCGTTTGCGAACGCTTATAAATAGAAAAATCGCTAAAAATTATTTGCGCGACTTGTTCAAATAATAATTGGGTCATCGAAAACTCGTTGTCCTCGGGAAAGCTGCTCGATAAAATGCGTGTTATTTCAATATGGACGAACCCGTCTTTGCGGGACTTTGGACCAAATATTAAAAGTCATTTATTGACGTGAGAGGTGTTCGCTTGTCCTAATTGATCGTTGACGATTTCCTCACCGTTATGTCGGACGATTACGAATCGATGAATTTAGATGGTATCTATATATATACTTTCCTAACCATAGATAATAAAAATACTAACTATGCCATGAATCGATGAATTTTAAATTTAATCTTATCCCAATTGGTTTTATTTCACCTTCAGTTCTTGCACCATAGATCAAATTAGTAAAAGAGTTCCGACGGAAAGAATAAAATACATATATATTTATAATTACTATAACCTAAACACATACGTTTGCTCTTATCTATGTTACTTGTTAAACCTATATGTGTCTTTATACACATCTCAATTAATTGGATATTGTTAAATAATTATTATATTTATCGGTATTTTCATTTCAGAAACGATTGATCTTTTAAGAAAATGGAGAGAAAACAATTTACGTCGAAGCGACGACATTGTCGAAATATGGGACATGTCTATTTTTCGGAATATACATAAATTGGGAAAAGAAAGTACGGTCACTTTATCTACATGAAATAACTTACATACCATTATCATTATTATTAAATAAATATTATTTATTTTCAGAACACGTCTTACTGGAGCAGGTTATCTTTGCGTCACTAGACTGTCATCGTTTTGACATTGCCAAAATATGTATTTCACTTTTATCGGCAGAATTCCCCGGTAGTTTGAGAGTTCATCGTTATCAGGCCATGAAATTAGAAGCGTTGGAAAAGTAAGTGCATCTATTTTGATCATAATTAATATAAATATAAATCATTTCAATTTTATTTCAGATACGACGAAGCCCTGGATTTATTAGATTCATTAATTAAACGAGATGAAACAAATGCAGCCCCGCGAAAACGGAGAGTGGCAATATTTAAAGCGCGGGGTCGTATACCCGAGGCCATTAAAGAACTCACTGATTATTTGAAAAAGTTTATGTCGGATGTGGAAGCGTGGCAGGAGCTGTGCGATCTGTATCTTAGTCAATCTGAGTATTCAAAAGCATTATTTTGCGCTGAAGAACTTTTGCTGCATCAGCCTCATTCTCATCTGTTTCATCAACGTGTAGCCGACATACGTTATACTATGGTAAGAATAATTATTTTTGGTACTGCACACATTATTTAATTGTCTTATTATACTTAAAATATTTACAGGGCGGTCAAGAAAATTTCGAATTAGCAAAGACTTATTATTGTCAAGCCATTCAGTTAAATTCTACAAACATGCGTGCTTTATTCGGTTTGTTTTTGGTAAGCAATGGTTAATCTATCAATTATAGAAGAAAAAAAAATATATTTATTATCGTTAACTGTGTTTTAGGTATGTAACAACCTAAATTCTTTGCATAAAACTGCAGCGTTGAAAAAGAAATGCACTCAGCTGGCAGCGTGGGCTGCAAAACGTATATATGCACAATACGAAACGGCTGGCGGAAGTATGCCCATGTTGGTAGGACCAAAAGGAGAAGGAAAGCAAGAAGATCCACTCGAAGGCATGACTGATTTTATATCAGCCTTAACTATTGGTTAATCCAATTAGTATAATTAAATTATATTGTTCATATGTATTTAATTATTTAGAATTTTACACCAGAAAATATTGCGTAATAAACGTTTTTGTGAATAATATGTATATGAAAAATTTCTGAAAATGGATGACGGATTTCCACTTTAACCACACGGGTAATTATTTATATCGAATATATCTATTAAACTTTATTTTACACTAATTTTTATGTCCAAATCGGGTATGTAACCCCAAACACATAATATATTTGAATGTTATAATTGATATGATCCACAAATATCTTCTATAATTGCATTTTGGTAAATTTGATTATTAAAAAGATAATTTATTTGGACGAATAAATTTACTGATATTTGATTTAATGTTGTTTTATTTTTTAATATTGTGTACAACAGCGGGAATAATTTAAATGTTTGGGCGGAAGGGGGGGTAAATGTGCAAATGATTAACCGATGCATCACTGCTCGAAAACAACCGAGTCGTCGGTTTAATTATACTGGAAAATAGACCCCAAGCATTTCAAGTTAGGATATTTATGAAGAATTGATCAATATCTTCTGGATTCTGCATCAAGACACTTGGCGATGTCTTGCTGCAGACTGAGCTCTAGCAGCCCGTGTCACTCGCACTTGGCATGTCGACCGGATGAGTGTGAGAAAAAACATCACACCTGTGGCAACAGAAGCCAATACTGTGGTTTTTATTTATTTTTTTTCAATTGTGGACAATAAAGGTCAATGATTATTTAAAATATTTATTCTTTAGACTTTTTTAGACAAATACAAAAAGATTGTGACATGCAGGATCTACATTAAAGAGTTATTCGAGAAAAATTAAAAATTTGGGGTTCCAAATAGGCACATCGGCACAGCTAGGTTAAAAATAATCTTATTTGCTCAAAGTATTTTTTTGATATTGCAACCCTGACTTCTAAGAAAAAAATTGGCAACACTGGCACAAATAGTGCATTTTTTATTTGGAGCAGTCATCATTTTATTTCAGAATTTGTTAATTATACAATGATACGGCTATGGAGATTCTTCAAGCCCAAATAAGGTTTTAGAAAAACTGGTGTATAAGTATACAAAAATACAAGAAAGTAATTACGAGACATGGCCCCTGTGACACCTTCCTCTTCCCGAAGATGAAAATAAATGAAAGGCTTTGCCAGCATTTGAGTGTCGATTATCATAAATGATATAACAGCTTTGTTTTAAATTAAATATATATTTTATTTTCTTATTTTAATCAATAATTTTTTCATATGTCAATAATCGCCTAGCTGATAATCTGCTTAGAATTTGTTCGGAATTTGCAATTAATTTTAATTTGCCATGTTTCGGAAGCATCTTGTTACTGTATTCTTCTCTGAAATGTGTAAAAATAAAATATATATGTATTGATATACTAAAAAAGGAAAAAAAATATAAAAAAATTAACATATTTATATACCGGAAATATGGAAACCAGCACACGAGTCGTTTTCCTACGTTTAAATGTTTTACGGCAAACAATAAGAGATCTGCAAAGATCTGCGATAAATTATAATCAATTTTGGATGGTATGTGATTTAACAGATGGTGCGGTGCCAATGTATAATTCTCCCGTTCAATCCCTATTTTTTCCGTAGATTCTCTTATACCGTAAGGTGCTGTAAATACATTACACAGCATTTTATTAAAATAGCACTGGAAAAATACGACTGTTATACATTTTACTTACGATCTGTAATTATGGCATCGACTTTAAATGAATTTTTCCACAGTGGCATAGAAAAATCGCTAACAACTACGTCCAAATACTGATCCTGTCTATTATATTGGTGCATATTTCCTCTAATGCTCTCATCCTTTTCTCTTACCTAGCCAAGTATTATTTTAGGATTTTATTCGTAAATAATTTTTAAGATTTCATATCTAATTATTACCTTTTGAGTAACCCTGCTTGGCCTTGAACGTGCATGTAACATTAAGTAATCTATGTCCGACCCCCATACATAACCTAAAATAATTATTTAAATTAAATTAACGATTCTATTTAATAATGCAAGTATGATAATACAAATACCTCCAAATTCAGCAGCAGCGACTAATAAAGAACCGCTACCAACGAATGGATCAATTACAACATCTCCGCGTGTAATTAACGCCTGATTTGCCATCAGCAGAGAAAGTTGAGCGTCCATACTCGTATTGCCGATAAATTTGCGACTTTTTAATGACAATTTAGAAATAAGATTTCGCTGTCCGTCAGCAACCTAGTAAATTTTTATAAAAATATTTATTGGGTTAGAAGATAACATCATAGTAAAATTATTTTGTGATATCTTTTATAATTACCCTTCTTCCAATAAAAACATCATAAGGTAACGTCGGAATGGTCTTTGGATCGATACCAAAATACTCTAAGAACATTATATCTAGATCTGGATCTTTTAATCGAACTGGTCCATCAAATGGCAAATAACTAAATTCCTAATTATATTTCAAAGTTGATTAGTAACATGATTAATTATGTAGTTTGTCAATTATTACTGATAAGTTTGTTATGTTTCTATATGTGTGTATATTTAAATTACAATTAAATGAAAATATATACCTCCATTTTCTTTACTTTCTCACTATTACTAAAATGCCTAGAAAAAGTTTCCACGGTCATTCTGAATGTTGTGTGGGGATTAAAGTATGGTTCCATTACGTTTTTAGGACAAGTGCTGCTCTGTATATGAGAACCTGACTTATCCGAACGAGTATCATTCCAATTACTTGCATTTTTCGACAAAGTATTTCTCATATTTTCATGTAAATTTCCAATCGTGTTCGATTTACCCCAAAGTTCAAAACACCATCGCAATGAAATTGAACGTGATGCAATTTTTTTAGCCGATTCTTCAGAATCTAGTTCCACAATCCAGTAAAGTATATCCGGTGATGGTTCTTCAATAAATTTAATTTTTATATTGAACATTAATAATATAGAGTCCATTTCCTGTAATAAAATAATTATCATTTATCAAAAAATTACATATTTTACAGTTTAACAACGACTTTCACATGCATTATTTTTTTATGGGAAAAATCGAAGATTAGTGTTGATTTTTTTTTAATAATTTAATTGCAATAAATAAACAATACGTAATATTAAAATAATATTGCTATTTATCTTACAGCCTGTCGAAAATCGACGTGCTCATGGGCGAACCACAAAACATATCTTTTAGCCATGTTTCCATAACACGTGCAACTGTATTTGACAATCAACTGACATTTGTAAACTTATGTTGCCAGTGCAAATAAACAGCGTTTACATTTCACGGGGTATCTTTACCCACTTATAGATATGTTAATACATCACTACTACCCTCTTAAAAATGTAATATGCATTATTCATTCTGAGTTGAAATTATACTGTTATTTATTAAACTTGAAATTATTTTATTACCCTTTTTAACGTTTAAAATACAAAAACTTGGTATAACCCATTCGTAGCCTTTAAAAATTTTGTGGATAGAATTATGTATGTATTTCTGAATACGTGTTTTATGTGTAGAACTATCATTCGTAATTGTATTTATTAATATACCATAAATTTAATAAAATGGAAGTTCATTATTTCAGAATCATGTGGGATAAAATAGCAGATCATTGTTGAATTCGGGTTGATGTCAGGATCACAGGATTGGAAAATAATAAAAGAATATTTATTTTATATTGTATTTATTAGTCAATATTAATTATCTTTTTGATTTAAAAACACGTTTTCTAATATTTGGACCAGATTTTCTTCCACCTTTATTATCTTTGAAATTGTTTTTATTATTTTGTCCTTTTCTATTGCCTAGAGATTTTTTCCCTGAATTCTGATCATTATTTTCTTCGCTATTTTGTGCCTTCCAACCATATTTTGGATTACCACCTCTACCTCCCATCCTTTTTTTATCTGTACCATCACTTCTGTTTTTATTAAATTTATTAAACTTAGTATTCTTATTAAATTTATCGTTATATTTGGGTTTATCTCCCTTATTAAATTCTTTATTGTCATCAAATTTCACCCTCTTCTTCGGTATGTTGCTGGCATCTTCAGCTGTTCTCTTTCTGTGAATTTTTTGATTTGAAAACAAATCTGCAAATGGAAAAAATATATAATTACAACTATTATAGTTAAACTATTTAAAATATTGTATCGGTAATATTACCGTGTTCGGGTTCTTCTCCAACTTGCTGCCTGTAATACTCTGCGTCATCATCATCAATAGCACCATTTTCTCTTTGAGATTCAGCAACGGCCAAATCCATAAGTCTGTTATGAATATTGAAATAAAATTAAAAAAATGTATCAAATTTATTTTCTAATAAAAATAAACTATTTAATACCTTTGAGTTTCTGTTGTTGATTTCTTCTTTTTAATACCTTCCAACGATTTCAGTTTATGTTCTTCTTTTTGAACAGCTTTCTTTTTAATATTATCTTCCTGTGTTTTCTTGCGTTTTTCTTTCAATTTCCTATAAAAATACAAATATATCCAAGTTCATTAAAACTTTAATCGATTAATATCTGATCAAATATTAAAATTATTTACGCTTTAGCCTCTCTTCGTTTTCTTATAAGTTCCTTCTCCTCCTCAGTTTTATGTATAAATTCGTGGAATAAAACTTCTCCATCCATTAAGCCATCTTCAACCTTTACCAACTGTAAAGTCAATCTCGGTCCTATCTCATATAATCTGATTGCAGATTGGCCATCGGCTCTTGCACCGCGTGAGCTAAGATTTTGTGGTAAAATAACATGCGAGTTTGGATCATCCTCTTGCTCACTTTCTGACATCATCCCAGCTCTAAAAATAAATCAGATTTAATTAAAATAATAATTTATATCAATTTAAAATGATTGTTTAATATTGAATAAATGACATACTTATCAAAAAATTCAGTCATATCCTTGCAATTGGTCAAATTAGGTACTTTGCCTTGTACTATTTTTTTTGTTCCCTTCGTTAAACCCACAGGAGACATTTTTAAGTAATAATGGCGAAAATCTATTAATTTTGTATCAGGGTTATAATTTAACAAAACACTTCTTCTTATAGTTTTTAATTTAACCTAAAAAATAATATAAATTATAATCTAGTAAAATTATTTTTAGGTAAATACATATTATAATTACTTACATTAGAAACATTAATAGTGGGAAACATGTTTTGGAACATGTTAGCCATCAATTTTAAATGCATTCCTTCTCCTGAGAAACTGTTCATCACGACTAATGGTGAACTATGGAAGGCTTTAGTTAAAAAATACTGTTTTTTTAAGCTTGATATGACATCCTTCATGAAACAGAAGTTGTGAACTTTAAAAGTGAGCGTCGGACCCCTCGGCAGCCTCGCTATTTTGAGATATAATCCCATTTTTGTCATGCTGAATATGCACATATGCGATACGTGTAAATAACCGGCCACAGAAACAAAATCTTTGATGCTATTAGTTTTTCTTTCCTAGAATACACGAAAGATGTGTTAAAATTTGAAAATGCGGATTCAATTGAGAATGGAGAAGATAGAAAAGCGACATACTTTGAGCTGCGAGGCCGTATACGGCTCCATGAGGCGACGAAAATCTCTAGTGAGCTCGGCAGCATGGCGCGAGGGCTCACCACGTCGCAGAACAAAGGAGTGAGGGGCCTTGCTTAGCGCCTCGGGCTCCGGCAACTCGCGCTGGCTGCGACTGCGCCGGCTATTACGTCCACGCCGCTTGCCCATCGCTGATCACTGTCACTTCTGTCACCCGCACGTGTTCGCGTCTATAAACGAAATTTGGCCACAATAACTTTAATACTCACCATAATCTCACGAAAGGAACCAACATTAGAAAATATTTTTGTCAAAACATCTTTTACTGTGTATTTCGTCTTTATTGAATATCATAAGTATCAATATCAACCCAGGCTTCTTTTTCAAATGTAGTTAAAATCATTTTCAATTTAGCTTCAAACAATTTAAAAGCTTAAACTTCTTCACAACCTTTAGCTTAACTCTCTTCTTATCTCTTTTTTGCATTAATTTTAATATATTAAACATAATAACGACTTCTTCGCTTCTTTGTCTGGTTGCACTTGGTTCATCAGTCTTTATTTATTTTTATTTTCATAATATTTTGTTTTTTATTTCTAATTATGGTATTTCCTATTTTTTCGTTTTTACATATTCTTTTGTTTACATTTTTTTGTTTGTTTATGTTTTTCTTTCAAAAGCTGTCAACCACTCGAGCGTCGCCAAAATCTCTAGTGAATTACAATACGACTGAGCATTACGCCGGCGCTGTGACTGTGCCGGTGCTGTGATCGTGCTGGGGGTGACAGCGAAAAATGACAATGTAATATAATTTGTAATAACCAATCAATACGTATGAATTATGTAAAACCCAGACGTAGGGTTGAATGGGTAGAGCCCAATATACTCGTGTGTTAACAGCCCATGTTGTTGAATATTATAAATTAGGTTATAATTACAGTGACCGTATTTTTTAAAGAAAATAATTGAAAAAGAATTGTTACATACTTAAAAAGAGCGGGTTACTTTATTTCTTTCACATAAGTTACAATGCTTTATAATATTTATTATGAAATATATCCAGCAAATGACAGTTTTTTTGCAAGTTACAAATAAAAAAGAATGGGGAAAATGATAGGTGTATACAGTAGATTCCAGTTTATACTTTTAAATGCCATGGATTGAAGAAACTTATATATCGGGGAATGGTGAATGTGGGATTATTTAACATTTGTTCTTAACACATTGCTTACGAAACGAATAACTTTTTATGAATAGATTCTGTTTCACTGTTCCCGTTATCACCAATTTTCTGATCGACTTTCTTTATAAAGTCAATTTTTTAAACTATCTTGTTTCGTTTTTCGAAATTTAACATAAATAGCCAAAAACTGTGTCCTAAACGTGAAGACAAAATAAAATTTGATTCTTTCACGGCAACGTTTCGTTTACAACTGATTAATGAAGACATTCTAATGAAGGGATTCTTTTGGGATTAGATAATTTTTTTTTTAACCTAGTCATGCCAATGTTAGGGACCCCAAGTTTTTGATTTTCCCGAATAACTCTTTTAATATAAATCCTATATCAATATCATGAATAAAATTTTTATTCATAGAATAACTCATCTTATATAAAAATGTCAACGACGACGAGATTGGTTATGAGCCGCCATGACGGATCGGTTAATCAGTAGGTCAAGTGTGAGAACAAAACAAAACAACCATGAAATAATTAATTGTAGTTTATTAACAGTTATTTCACAAAAGAAATGTGTACATTTGAGTAAATATTTTTACTCAGAAATTATATTTTCAACTTTGTTCATTACAACGTTCGACAATTTTTAACAACATCACAATAATTTTAAGATTGTACATGAGACACACATTTATGAGATTCAAATATAAAAATACCCGAGGAATGATTCATTAAATTAAATCAAAAATACTATATCGTCGGCAACCATAACTTGATTATTTTGGGTCATCTTTTCAAGACCTAATTGTATTTCCGAGTGGCCGAATTGATCGTGCGGGTATTTAGAATTAATAAATTCCCTAATACGTTCCAGTGGTAAAGATTGTGCCCTCTCGTCCACAAACAGTTGATGGAGACTCTCTTTGAATAAAACAAATCTGAAAAAAAAAGATTTTAAATAAAAATTCGACTTAATGAGGCAAATACGAATTATTTTTGACAAAGTGACAAATAATCACCTCTCTTTGCTGATTGAACCGATCTTTCTACTCTCTGTTCCGCTAGGTACTGTTTGATCAACAGGATCTTGTACACTGGTTACTTCAGCCTGTACGGAAGAGGATTCTGGTTCCTGTTCCATTTCGGCATCGGAATGGTATTCATAAGGATCGTCTGTACCATTTTTCGGTGTCTGTAAATAAATTAATGATTAAAATATACAAAGGTTAAAAATAATTATAAATTAACTAAAGATATACGAACCGTTTTTTTCGTTCGTTTCGTACGAGGTGCAGCAACTTGTTCGTTATCAGATTCAGCATCTGAGTTTTCTTGATCGGTAGAATCTCTACGGCGCTTCTTCTTTTCCTTGGCCAATACTTTTTTGAAATACGCATATTGTACTAATTCAATGGCAGCTTGGGCATCATCGGCGGTGACTTTAACACTGAGACGGGCTTTTGCGTGTGCGGTGGATAAACGGATAAGAGTTTCTAATGTTCTAGGTGTCACGGGTTGGGTCTGTAAAATTTATATATATAATTTATTAATATATAAAATATCAGACAATAGTTTTATTATGGTACTTACACGAGCAACGTCATTTTCCATCATATCTTGACTCCGTAGTTTAGAATATTCATCGGCGATTGCTTCAGATGCTTCTTCGGTGAGTTTCGGTTTGACACCTTTGGCAAGGTGAATATATTTCCTCATAAAACGCATAGAGAGAATTTGATCTTTCTTAGATCTCGTTGCTCCATGGAGAAGATCGTCGTATTTCTCAAATACCGGTGTTTCGTTTTCCTTTTTTATATATAAAAAAAATATTCATAATTAATAATGGGTAATGTTTATAAAAAAAATTGATAAATAATATGCAGAATTGTCACAATTTTTATTGTTGTGTTAGTACGATTGCCCCTGACGTATCTTGACATTGATAATAACATTGGATGGTAACTTAATTGTTCGTTTTAGAAAAGGTTTTATATAGTAACGCAGATCTTTTTCGGTTTACAGCTCCCTTAAATACATCAGATTTTGCCGCGGCTCCCTTAATACATCAGATTTTTTCAAAATTTTCGACCTTGAGAAAAGCAAGCGCAAAAAGATACCGCAAAAATTTCGAGAATTGGGAATTCCAACAAATTTGCCGAATTGTTTAATTGAATATTTCGCGGCTCCCTTATGACGACAACGCGGCTCCCTGGGGAGCCGCGGCTCACACTTTGGGTAACCCTGTAGTAACGGTCATTGAAATCCACTAGGACAAAAAAAATGCATTTCCGAGTTTACTAGTAAAATGAACTTTTAACCCGTTCAGCGCTACGCGCATGACGTACATGCGCAAACGAATCATGCCCAGGGTGTCACACGCATGCCATTCATACGAGAGATTCTTTCGAACTTCAACTTGTCGTTACATGTAAGTTAGAGGGAGTTAAGTAATTATTTGAAGAATTGGTTTAAAAGAGAAAAGCCTGCCAATTTAAAATCACTAATAACATCAATAACAAAGGTCTATAAAGAGATAACGGCAGAAACAATAAAAACTTGGTGGATTTAATCCCGCCCCGGATTGTAAAATCCCAAAACTGACACATCCGCAAAACTTTGAGATATTTTAAGGATTTAATAATTTATCTTTACATTAATTTTTCTATATATTATTATCTGTGTTCTCTTTCAAATGTTTAAAAAAAAGCATGTTACATGGCTATACAAAAATGCAACTGTTTACGATTTCCTGTTTTTATATAATTATAGTTAGCTTTTGTTTATTAATTTAGGTCCATTTTTTCCTGAATTAAAATGTCACTACAAGACGACAATAAAGAACTTCAATTCGATCCAGACTCCTATTTTGACATCAGTGAGGAAGAATCCGAACCTTCGGATTTTGCGGGTGTTTCTGAGCAAAGACTCGATGTTCCATCTACCTCGAGTGAAACAATTACCGAAAATCTATCACATTGGTTATCTGGTCCCTTTATTCCGTTTATATACGAGTTTGATAGTTCATCATTGGGCAATAATTGTTCAACTTTTACGGAAAGCTCCACAGAGCTTGATTTTTTTGAATATTTTTTAAATCAAGACATTTTAAGCAAAATTGTGTTAGAAACTAATAAATATTATAATTATGTTATGAATAAACGCAATGTGAGTGATAAATCTCGATTTCAAAAATGGGTAGATACAACTATAGAAGAAATGTATCTCTTTGTTACGATTTCAATGTTGATGACGAGAAATCGCCATTTAACTATTGCAGAACATTGGTCAACAGACGCAGAACTTTTAAGTAGTGTTTTTAACAAAACAATGCCTCGAAACCGATATCAAATTTTACTTAGTATGCTACACTTTTCTGATTCTGAGACTCAGATACCCGGTGATGAACTAAATAAAATTTCAATGTTGGTCAATCATACTCGTAATATTTTTAAAAAGATTATGAACCCCTATGAAAATTCATGTATCGATGAGAGTATAGTTGTTTTTAAAGGGCGTCTCATGTTAAAACAATGTTCAAATAAAACAAATAAGGCAACAGGTGCAGCAACAAATAACCCTGAGCGTGTGAAAGAATATAATAAAAATATGGGCGGAGTCGATAAATCCGATATGATGCTATCTAGTCTTAATTGCCTTAGAAAAAATGTGAAATGGTATAAGAAAATAGCATTTCGCATTTTTGATTTGTATTTGCTTAGCGCACATACAATGTTTAGAAATATAACCAAGAAAAATATTACCTTGGAAGATTTTCAATTAAATTTAATTAAACAATCTTTAAGAAAATATAAATTGTCTTCAGACATTAATGCACAAACTGTTCAGAAGGCCTCTTTTTCACGTACCACTTCAACCGAAATGGCAGAACATATGCCGAGATTGTTGCCAGCAACAGATAAAATATCAAAACCATATAGACAATGCTATGTTTGTTTTCACTCCACCAAATCAAAAAAAAAAAGGGTAATGTCCCGGTTTATTTGCCGAACGTGCAATGTGACATTGTGTATGATACCGTGTTTTGAAGTTTACCACTCGCCTGGCAATTTCTAGTTTATGTTGTACAAATATATTAGGGGGACCGAAAAGTAATCAAAATTCATCCATCATCTCAATTAGTTTGTTCAAAAAATTTTTTATTACTTTTCGGTCCCTATTTCGTTAATCTTTTTTTTATATAATTTTAAAAATGACTGATTTAAAATGTGCCCATAGTTCTAATTAGCTTAGTTCCATTAGTTCCATTCCTTATATTTCCATAATTTGCTTAGTTCCGATTTTATTCATAACATGTTACTATTTTGTATTATACTTTTTGATGTTTTTTTAATTTAAATTTTGACGTGTACTTTTTTAATAATACATGTACATTATATATCTTCATTTTTATTTATTTTTATAAATATTTATATAAAAAATGTATCAATATGCATCCCTGTAAAATATTTGTAAGACTACTTCAAGTAAAGATAAATTAAAAAATCAAAACACGGTGTGGGAGACCTATTTTCAGATTCAAAGGGGTGCGGCTCACTCAAAAGGTTAAGAACCACTGCTCTAAATATTGTAAATGAATGTCTGTTTTCATTTAAATTTAAATCTTATTATATTTTAGAAAATTATGTAATCCTATTGTACCTGAATACATCTATTTTTTGTTTATAAATGCAGAATAATTTGTATTATTAGAAAAAAATTCCAAAACCGACAAGATTGAGACTTGAAATATTTACCCGTGCGGATTTCAACAACGGTTACTGCACGTATTTAACAAATTTTTACTTAAAATAAAAAGCGTGGGTAGAATTTTAGACTAAAACAAGACTGTTATGATGCCTTAGCCTCTATATTTGCCGGTCACTGCCCCCTGCTACTTCTTCCTATTCCCAAAAATGAAAAAATATATAAAAAGCTATAGTTTCGCTAATATTAGGAGACAAGAAATAGAACTGGCGAACGAGCTAAACGTCATACTGAAAATTGTGTTCCAGATGAGTTCTATGAAGGTACTTTTAAGGGCACAAATATAATATTGATTTTTTGAGAAAAAATGAAAATTAAGCATATTTTTTATCAAATCTCGAGGTAAAAATAAACATACTTCACGTTCATCTTGATCAGGATTGTTGGTAGATAACATTTCCACTGAAGATCCCATCGGCAATATTTCACCGTCTTGTTCCTTAGGATTCCTTACATATTAAATAATTTTAGCTTATTAAAATCTATTTACGTAATAATTTATTTTGAATTTAAATAGTTTTTACCTGTATCTGTGCATCCTTACAACGTGTTCGGAAATCATGTGATCATGATCACCCTCCACCAAATCGAGCATCACAAACAATAGATCAAAACGAGACAATAGGGAGTCTTGTAAACCAATATTTTCCATGGGAGTTTTATATTGATCGTACTAAAACAAAATAACACATTATTACTAAACAATAATACGTATAAAGTGTTAAATAATATTTAAATAAATAAATCAATACCCTTCCATATACGGGATTAGCGGCTGCTAAAACTGAGCATCTCGCATTAAGACTTGCATGTATTCCAGCTTTCGCTATTGTCACCCTTCCTTGTTCCATCACCTCGTGAATAGCTGTTCTATCAATATCTGACATTTTATCGAATTCATCAATACATACAACTCCGCGATCTGCCAAAACCATTGCACCTGCTTCTAATCTAAAATTATAAATCGTGAATATTAAATACATAGCAATTTTATGACATTGTTTAATGAATATTATTATGATTGTCGAACCTTCGTTCGCCTGTTTCCTGGTCTGTCGTAACTGCTGCGGTTAAACCCACACCACTAGAGCCTCGTCCCGTTGTAGGTATAGCTCTCGGAGCTGTTAATAAAACATAGCGCAACAATTGTGATTTTGCAACCGACGGATCACCAATCAGCAAAACGTTTATATCGCTAAAATATAATTTTACGTAAACATATTTTTTAAAAAATATATAATTAATTTCAATAGCGACTTACCCTCTCAAACGTGTACCATTTGTCAAAATCTTTTCAACTCCGCCTAATAATAGACACAGTATTGCTTTCTTGATATATTCGTGTCCGTGAATCGAAGGCGCCAAAGATTTACCGAGCAGATCGAATATATTACTGCGTCTTGCCAATTTTTTACACATGGATATATCAGTCTGCGATATAGTGAGATTCGAATCTTTATTCAATTGTCTGATATTGTTGGCAATTAAAATCGTTCTGTAACGAAAATAATACATAAATAAAAACATTAAAGAAATTTATGTCACATACAAACAAAAGTACAAACCTGAACGTGCCGGCAGTGAAACTCCCGTGCTTAGCGGGAAGACATCTAAAATTTCCGACGACTTGAACCCTGTCGCCGGGCTTACACTTATCCACTAAATCTTCATCACAGATAATATCTACACTGCGGGGTAATTGACCGGCAGGTGCTTTTTCCGGCATTTCCTGAATGCTAACAGTTTGATGGTCTTTATATCTGGACAGTCCAAATTCTGTTTCGAGTAAATTTCCATCATCGTCCTGATAAATACAAATTAAAATGATTATTTTATTATATTTTATATAAAAAAAATATATGACTATATTATAAATACCTTTGTTGGATAAATGGCTGTGGATGGGAATGCATCGAACGATGTCAAATCTGTGTATCGTCGTTCCATTACTTTTTTAGTAGCAGCACAGTAATGTACGCTTCGAACGACTTTAGGTCTCACTAGGGATACACGCGTCACAATTCCCTCTACACAAATCAAGTTTCCGAGATATCTATGTTCAATAATTGAATACGTTTAATATAATTGAAATATTTGAAATAAAATATATATAAAAATCATACAAACCTTGAAGTTAAACTTCTGGGTGTGACATGTTTATTACCAAAACTACCTTCAAAAGCGATAAACATATCTTCTTGCTCTTTAGCGTAAGTAGGATCGATGGACACGACATATTCCTTGAGTGCTCTTTGAAATGCCATTTGTTCTTCGAATGCATTGTTCAAGAGGCTGGTGGCTCTAATAGGATTTTTTCTTCGCAAATCATTAACGTTAACAACCAATCTGCGTGATTTATCTCCAATCATAATCTTAACCCTCTGCATATAAACGCCTTGATCTTCCTTTGATAAACAAATATTTATTAGTATTAAAATGTGTAATAAATTCGCGCAAAAACAAAGAATTTCAAAGAAACGTAATAACATAATATTAAATTGTCATTAACTTACTTCATCGTCAAGAAAATCCAAGTATTCCTTCTGTAAATCTCGCAAATGCTGATCAATATCGCCAGAGCCGTCCATCCTTCAAGCCGAGATATGGCGCGAAATTATGGGCTCGCGAGCGACTGTCACATTGTCGCGGTTTGCGAACACGTATGCCATTGAGCACATTTTATCATAAGTAATCATATTACATATTCATAATTCAATTTACAGCATTAAATAATACATTTATTTTTAGAAAAATATATTATTTTCATATTTAATTATAAAAAATTTAGACTATTTGAAAAATTTTATGCATACATAAATTCAAAATACTTTATATTTATGAAAAGTTCCAAAATAATATAGGGATAAAATTAAAAGTTATTGAAGTTGTCTAAAATTAATTTTATAATATCCCATGTCAACGCCGTGTTACTGATAACATTAACGTTTTTATTTCTGGTAACATTTTACGCTTAACTGTCAACGATGCGATAAATAAAATAAAGAGTAGACATATTTTGGAATACAACAGCATGGAAGAAAACGACAGTATGGAAATTGACAATATAACTGATAATCAGCAAAACAAAGATTCAGATTCAGATGAGCCATTATTCAACAAGAAAAAGAGAGTTAGAGGTAAACAACCTCACTATTCAGTAGAAAAAGAAATATGTATCAGAAAAGCAGAGCGAGGTCGAAGTTGGTATGCTGGTTTAACAACAGATCAACGAAAAAAGAGATGTGATTATAAACGTGTACAGCGAGCCAGACAAAAGGTGGAACGTCTCGAGCAAAGAAACACCGAAGTAGCAGCTAAACCGAACGAAAAGTCAAGCAAAGAATCGAGTAATAAAGAATCTCAACGTGATTTAAATAATGAACGTTTATCATTTATGGAAAAATACAGATATACCTCCGAACAAAAGTCAAAAATTAACGTTGGGAAATGGTGTGGTAAGTGTAATATGTGGAATGAATATCCATAAACCTTGTTTTATAAATACGTAAAAAATATTTAAATAATAGTATTTTTTTTATGTTTTAGATATTCGAAACCCTTTAAATATTCTATTCCAAAAAATGATTGATAGTGATATAAATTTGGCGATAATACCGGAACTAAATGGAGCTTTATTAAAAAACATTTTAAGAATGTTTACATTCGATTATCCGGATGACTCCACAAAGAAACCACTACAAAATTTATCATATGAAATTGAAGTTTGTCTACTTATTGATTTATTAAAGAAGTGGGAACGATGGACAGTCTATCGTAATTTGAAATGTATAGATACAGAGCAGGCTTATACTGATTTATATTCTTATTTAGAAAATAATTTGAATGATATGCAGTGTTTCAAAGATAAATATATAAATGAGGAATTAGATAGCTGCTTCGGAAAATCGTACGAATATGTGAGTACAACATGCTCGTTGAAAGAATTAAAAGTGTTATTTTATAACACTCCCCAAAATCATAAAAAATTTTACCTGGATAATATTGAAGATCAATTGTTTAATCAAAAGCTTCCTTCGTCTTCTTTGCCGAGTTATATGTTTAACTGGCCGTTTATTTCTACTCAGATTAAGCTTCCCAATTTTACCATGATTCATCAAATTCGTCATATTAACGAATTTAATCTAGTAAACATGACGAACGAATTAAAATTTGAGACAATTTCGTCAGATAATAAAAAACCTTTTTTAGAATTTAACACAGTTAACGATAATAATGATTCAATTTCGCCAACAACACTTGAACGTTTTTTGGAACAATTGGACGATGCAATAAATAGTAGAAGCGAGAAGGATATTCCATTTCAAAGGAAAATGGAAATAAAAGATGCTCTTACAGAGATAACTAAAGATATATCTTTATGCTCAAAGACAATAGAAATAAACAAAAATTACTTTATTAACCTAAATCCGTATCCTTATGTCAGATATTTTGGTTTCCCTGACAGTGGAGCCTTAAAGATATCTCTACCGGATCAAAAATGCACTTCAAACAATAATGTGAATGTCAGATTGCAACAAATCTGTCATCCGAAAATATGTTTCATCATGAAAAAATTTAATATTGTCGGCGATAAGATCGAAGATATTGAGTTCGATGAATCGTTCTTAAAGAAGCTTAATACCTGTATAGAGTACAAATGCACATTGTGCAATGCAATTTTAGGATCACACTCACCGTCGAAAATAATTATCGATCACATTGTAATGTATCATGGGTATGAACCAGATTGGGAGTGCACAAATTGTGGTCGATCTTTTGCTTCGAATTTATTATCAAGACGCAGGTGGTGGCATACATGTTCCAAACCAGGAAAGACTAGCAGCAAAAAATGAGCAATTTAAATGTTAACATTAATCAATTGGGGTTATTATATTGTCGAGTGCAAATTCGTTTTAGTATCTACAACCATATGCATTAACATTAACATCAATGACAATTTATATTATTTTATTAAATGGGAATAAAACATACATGTCTTTTTATTTCACATCATCATCGTTATCCTTACCAGATTCGAAAGGTAGTCGAAGCCGAGGGAGCAAGTGCCTTATTGCGTAATACAGGTTTTTCACTTCAAATACACCCTTTTTCTTTTAAAATTAACCATTTTGCATTTCAAATTAACCCCTTTGCATTTCAATTTAACCCCTTTGCAATAGACATTTCAATAGAAAACAGGTTAATTGTTTTGCAAAAGGGTTAATTTGAAGTGACCTGTAGCAATACTTTAATCATAGTAAGGACCTTTCGAAAGGAGAGGTTCCCTTAGTGAGGAGAAAAAAGGAGCAAAAGTATTGAAACTAAATCAATTATCGACCATTATTTTAGGGTTTTTCTTTCCAATGTGAATTGTTGCTACTAGTCATCTTGAAGTAATCCTATTTTCCGTTATATGTTAACCTTTTCTTTTTTTTTATAAATGTATTAAAAGAGTTATTCATTGGGAAAATGAACAAGAAGCATCTATAGGGTTTGATCTGATATCCAATTAAAAAAAATACATTTAGCAAAATCTTGGTTCAAGTTGTTTGCTAAAAAGGCGTTTGGGCGTACACGTCTGGCCCACGGAGTGGAAAAGGATAATGGTATGTGAGGTTGAGTGGTAACGGTTGAGCTGTGATTACTGTGGTTTTACTTTTTTTTGTGCATAGAGTCGATTACTTTTAATTACTATTATTCAGGCCCTCCAACTGGATATCCTGGTAAGGAGAGTTCTGTGACGAATATTTGGAGTCGTGTTCGAGGACGGAGAATGGTGTATCCGAAGCAACGAGGAACTGTAGCGACTATACAAGGATATACCGGTCACAGCTGTCTTCAGAGTGACCAAACTCCGGTGTGCCGGTCACGTATCGGCCTCTGTAAGACTCTGACGTTATAGTTTTGCCAGCTTTAAAAATAAATAATGAATTACTCCTATGACTGTCCACCATATGGCGAGCATGACTCACTTTTTATGCAATTTTGGTTTTGGAGTGTCCTGGAACTGTACCTTTATCCAATCATTGTCCGGATGTTTTTCTATTATCATATGTAATCCATTTATCGTTCCAAGTAATGATTTAATATAAAAATGACGTTCGATTTTGTCAAATCAATAATGAGGTACACTTTCCGTCAACTCGTGCAGTTTCATGGAATGGATTCCACCCTCAACTCTAATTTGTATTGGTCAATAATAGTGGTCATCCTCATTGGAGAGATCAGAATCCTTAGAATGGAATTTTTGGACTCAAAATCGAATACCTCTTTCATTCACGGACAATTCTTCAAACGCATTATTACTGTTTCGTGCAGCTATTACATCCTTACGTCCTTTTTTAACTCAAAACGTTTTGTCTCTATATGATTTAGGGGCGAAAAGAGACACCAAGCAATGTGCATGCAAAAGAACCACTCACAACGAGAAAAAAATGGGTATTTCATATCAAACCTTTTTTTTCAGAACAACAAAAAAAAAGAATTGAATGCCATACAGAAAATGCATTCCAAAATTTCTTCGAAAATTGGATGGGCACCGCTTTAAAGAATCGAAAAATTATATCAATGAATATTTTTTGGTGGAAGATTAGGAATAAAACAAGTCAGGGAAAATTAAATATTTATTGATATTAATGAAATACAGTGTAGAAAAAAATATGTCAATAATTAATAACTGAAATATGATAAACATGTATGATAAAATAACATTCCTCTCAGAGTTTCTTATTACTAAAATAATATTAAAACTATTACATTTGGGGAATATGAAAATTATTTAACATTTTAAAACTTAAATGAGAGGTGCAAAATATGGTATGTATAGCTAATGGCTAATGGCTACGTGTAATATAAAGAGATTATTATGTTTTTTCGTCATTATCATTATATATTTTAAAAATAAAATCGATTATATGGTTATAGAATAAACACGAGACAACATTAAAACAATTTGGTGACATAATTGTAAATATATGACAAATTTCAATCTCATTGTAATATTTACTATTATCGAGATAAAGTTTATGAGATTTTAATAATCTAATCAGTGCAAAGTGTTTACTTTTTGTTAAAAAAAAGAATAGTAAATAACCGATATATTGGAAATAAATAAAAAATTCACATTCAATTGTTTTTTTATTGTTTGACATTTGGTTGTCAGTAATTTAAATAACCAGTGTCATGGCTTGTATGTCACTGGTTAGGGGGGAATATAAGTGCGAGATACTTATCTTTAAAATCGTTATCGAACCTTTATATAAGTGAATGACGCTTAGTAATTTTACTGTTATGCCATTCATTCATAGTCAAATAGATATGAAAAATTTAATTTAAACAAAAAAAGATTTATGATCTAATTTATCCATTCATCGGCAGACGTATACTACAGACAGACATATAAAATCGGCTGACGTATACTTTTAAAATTCAGCCCTGCGTTTTTTTTATATTCTGCCTTACGGTGACTTTAGTGCACATTTTGCTACATCAGCTGATAAATAGTGATGAGGTAATAAAACTCCATTAATAATTTGCACATGATTAGATATTTTGTCGTGTAATTGTGTACATTAAAAACAAAAACAGTAAAATTATTGTAGATAAAATATGAATGGTTATATTATTTATTATAAGTAGTTGTAACTGCACTACTAAACTATAACTAACATGTCCAAATAGATGCAAGGTAAATATAACGAATATTGCAAAAATATTGTTTCTTAATTAGTAACGTATGGATTTATATATTTCGCTTAGTTGTGTAAAAGTTTATTGAAAATATGTATGTAAATAACAAATTTGAGGTTATTATTATTTATATTGTGTATAATTATAGTAACGTTTACTTTGCATTTTATAGGCACACTCTGTAAAGATAAATCCGTATAATAACTAAATAAACATGTATGTGATTGTAAAAATTAGTAGATATACATCGTATACATAAAACTATTTCTTATTGCATAAAAAGTACAATTAATAAAATTTTCAATAAACATTTCTTAATCCTTATATTTGTACTCTTTGTGATTAATATAATAAAAATATTACATATGACTTCAGATGCAAATTTAATCACCTTGGTATATAAGCTTTTGAATTATTATTACAAATATTTAGAATAGAAAGTTTAATATGGAAATATGAAATTAACGGAAACCATTATTTTTTTCAATGGACTGCTCATATCTGCCGTCCAGATACTTATCTACCTCTTTTAATTGAATAAACCCGTTTTCCGTATATAATGACTATAGCTTCAATATTAATAAAACCAATGTAGCCATTTATTTCATGTGGAAAATGCTGAAAGAGCGTTTCTCACAATCCAGATAGGGGGTTGGGGGATGATTGTTATGCAATCTCAATTATGAGGCAATAAGACTATGTCATTTTCGATGTTATCAGTGAATATCAGCGAGTCAATAAATCGTGGGCAGGCAAATCGTTGATCAAATCGTTGAGATCATAATTACATTTGGATTGCTCTGCAACATAAAACGAATCGTGCTGTATATTCCAGGCGTTACATTGTGCATCTGAAGTCGCGATTTCATTATTATCAACATTTGAATATATGAATGAGGTAGATGAGTACGAGGTAGATTCCGTGTGCAAATGTGAAGCGACGTTGTCGCTCCACATTTCGTGATCGTGCGATATATTCGGGTAAATATCCGTGTCGGAATTATTTTTTTCATAATCATCGCACAGCGGCGAGTGCTTCTCTATTTTCTGCAAATGAATTTTTGTCGGTGTTATCGGTTTATATTCGATTTTCGTCTCTGGATCGACCGTCAGGTCATCTGTAATGAAACAAAATACGTTACAATATTTTATACGACCATCATCATCATCGTCATGGCCTGTTAATATCTGATAATTTCGTCCGAGTTTCACAAAATTTATAAATATTTAATTAAAATGTAATTTTTCAATTGCATTGTAATTCATAAGAGATTCTGCCGGCTCTCGAGCAGTTGACAGCTCTTGAATGAAAAACATAAACGGACAAAATGTAAAAAAGAATGTGTAAAAACAAAATAATAGAAAAAATCATAATAAGAAATAAAAACCATAAAATATTCTATAAAAAAAAATGAAGACCAATGAACCAAGTGAATCAGGCATAAGAGGGAAGAAGTCGTTATTAGGTTTTATATTAAGTCTTTTCAAAAGAAATCAATTATTTTGAATGCACTCGTTTGAGTTCAGTTTGTGTCCAGACACAGTGGGATAAACATCTTCGTAAGTTATTTTTTGTTGTTGTCGTTTGCCGGCTTTAGTTTTTGTGTAATATATATTTTTTTATTATTAAGGGTAAAATGTCACAGAACATATTCGTCTCGCCATGTTGGTTTTTTATGATATAGGACCAGTGCTGGTAGTAAACAGATGTCAATTTTGGTTTCCGACGATTTAAATCGGGCAACGGGGAATTAAAGGACATCCATTAATCAGGAAGATCCTAAAGTTTCGATGGCAACGCCCTGACATTTACAATTGAATCAGATCCTCGCCAAATCATAGTTGTATTATCGTGAAGACTCGGATCTAGAGTAGCAACAATATGGAGACATTTAAAACGCATCTCCTAAAACAGGATTGACATTTCAGTAGACACTTTTTTATGCATTTGGTGGAATATGAGTGAAGTTATTCACTATGAATTATTAAAACCTGGCAACTCGTAATTTTAAAAGATTATTGTTGACAATTACACATTGAATCACGAGCTGAAAGAAAAACATCGGAAATTATTCAGAGGAAATAGTGTTATTCTCCAAAACGACAATGTGCGACCACACAAACCTAAAAATCACCGACAAAAAAATTAAACAACTGAGATGGGGAGTACTTTCATATTCCCCATATTCACCAGATCTAGCCCCATCGGATTATTACCTATTTCAATCATGAGAACGTTCACTGATTGATAAAAAAAAAAATTAAGTGTAGGTGATGTTAAAAATCATCTTGATTCATATTTTGCGTCGAGTTTTTATTAGAGGGGATCGAAAATTTCCAAGAAAGATGGGAAAAGGTTGTAAGTAACAATGGTAATTATATTTTCGAATAATGTTTGTAAGTAATTTGGAAAAATAAAATTTTATACAAGAAAAAAAAATTGATTTCTTATGAAAAAACCTAATATATTAGAATTAAAGGAGAGAAAAAGAACGAAGCTAAAAATTATTAAGAAGTTTATATTTTTAAGTTGTTTTAAGCTAATTTGTAGGAAGTAGAACAGTTTTGGGTAGAGGAATTCTATGAAAGGATTGGGAGTATATGAGGTCATAGTTAGAGAGGGAGGAAATGGATGGGTTTATATTAACGAATTTGTGAAGGCTATCGTAAAAGGGAGTAGCAATATTTTTTGATAAGGTCTTTAAGAGGGATGTGTATGTATAAACCAAGGTGCGTTTGTAATCTTTCGTAATGTTATATTTATTTTTCTTTGAATTTTGTTTATATGAGTGGGATGCGTCGCGTCTCAGATCTGGGAACGGTATAGAATTTGAGGAGAAATTAAAGTATTTCATAAAAAAAAATAAATTTATAAGATTATAAATTTATTGAGATTTCGTCTGGACCTCAGCGGAACTTTACGATTGTCTAATGATTTTATTGTAGAATTTATTTCGTGTGGATTTTTTGTGTTTTGCAGTATGTTTTTGAATGTGGGGATGGGTTCCAATGAGTCGGCAAAGGCATTACATCTTAAAGCGTATTTTTAGATTTTGAGCAATAGAGTTATTTTTTGATTTTAAAAGGGGTAGACTTTGCTGAGATGTTCTTATTTATTATTGTCGTTTAAATGATCATCTTTAGAAGAAATGTTGGAGTTGTAGTTTATATAGGATTGATGAGATCTATCAAACGCCAATTCTTACCGAATATATCATCTACGTTGGGCGAATATGTGTCATATACAGTCGGCGTAGAACACATATTAAAATCTGGTACTTCCGGAAACTTATGCGATACACAGCCTTTCATTTGTTCCCTAATATAATCTTCAGTTAATTCTAATTCTTGTTCTCTGAGTGTCTCAGCCATACGAATGGTAATCGATGGATTCTTTATAAAATTAATATCCTGAGGTACATTATCAAGGCCATCGTTTTGATTTATTAAACAATTGGGTGAAAAGATATTGCTTACGTCCTTTGTTATCTCATTGTTTTTGTTTATGTTTTGCAAATCAGAAATGGCAATACCTTCACCCTGCGTAATATTATGTTGGCTGTTTGAAACATTATCAATGTTAATATAAACCGGCGCTACGGCAATATTATCAACTCTACGAAGTTGATCGGATTCTATTTTAACATTGGTGCTTTCGTCGTGGGTATTGAACAACGGAACACTGACGTCGGTGATGTCCGTGAGATTGCCGACTTTTTTTTGCAATACAGTCATCAGTGATTTCGTATCTGTGTCGGTTGGATTTTGATTCAATTTCGTATCTCCGCCAGAGTCGTAGATCAATGTTTCGCTCTTTACGGAAACATTCTCTGGATAGATGGGATTTTTAGTTTTGTGATCTATTTTATGTTTTTTTCGTGTGTGTTTCAACCGATTTTCAAAATTTGTGAATCCCATGGAGCAGTATTCGCATTTGTACGGTTTTTCTTCGAAATGTATGTTTTGGTGTTTTTTCAATTTAGAAGCGCTCAAAAACCCTTTGTCGCATACATTGCACATAAAGGTTTGAGTGGCATTGTGCTGCAAAAAGTGGTACTGCATATACCGTTTGGTTTTGTAGGATTTATTGCAAATCCTACACCGATATTGTCTACTGTCCGAATGTATTGTTGTGCTATGCTCGGTGAGTTTGGACAGGCTGGAAAATGACAGCTGACAAATTTCACAAATGTATTTTTTATTATCGTAATGGCACCGCATATGAATGATCAAGTTGGTTTTTTCGTTGAAACGGATTCCGCACAGATCGCACAAAAAGTGTCTGTTCAATTTATGCATCGCCTTGTGTTTAGCAAATCCATTTTGGGTGTGTAACCTGTAATAAACGCATTATATATACTTTTTGATATGTAAATAATAAATTGAGCCATAAATAATTTCCACTGCAATTGCGTCGTTGTTTCTAAAAGACGTAAAAAAATAGTTTGGAAGCCCTGATATCATTTACTAAAATGGAAATTACTTATGATCGGATCTAAAAATAAATTATATTGAAATTAAATAAATAACGTACGTTTTCCCGCATTCATCGCAATCAAAATTATTGTTGACACTGGAATTACATTGTTGCGTGTGAATTTTTAAGCCGGGGCACGTATAAAATGATTTTTTACATTTCACACATGAAAATGAATTTCCGTGGAATCCTTTGATGTGATGTTTCAACTCACATTGCTGTGAAAAGGTTTTAGAGCATATTTCGCATCTGAATGAATATAAAAAATAGAACTGTTACAAAAATAATTTAATTTTTAGTGTTACGATAATGTTACTGACATACGTACTTGAATCTACCGCTTATAAAATGGCGATAGCAATGATTTCTAAATTTAGTATAATTTGGAATATCCTGGAGGCATAGCGAGCATGTATAACGAATATCATGATTCGGATGTTTATCGCTAAGATGGCTCAAATATGTCAATCTGGAAGCGAACGTCTTTTTGCATTGACCACACATAAAGCCATATTTAGTCCTCCAGTTTTCATCAATAGTATGTACGTTGGCAGCACTATCGCTAATATGTGACATGGCCAAGTCTTGATTATTGTTTACAATATATTTGTTGTTGTAGGGTATTAGATTGTTGGTTTGTGTTTACATTTGATTAAAATCATCTTCGTCCGGGAGAGGGGATGTCAAACATATTTTTTGGTGAGGGGAGGCATTATATGTGACGATTCTCCATTTTTTCAAATAAAATTTTTGGCTATTTTAAAGAATCCATCTTGCTGTCAATTATAGAAAAATGGATGGAACCAATCTAAAAAAAAAACAATCATTTTTACATAATATTATTCTCAATATGTTATTAATACGAAAATTACACGAATCGCAATACATGCTGTATTAAATTTTCAGCATTTTTTCTTTGTATAAACGATACCAAAATACTTGCTATGTAAAATATCAGATTCAATTATTATTGTGAGAATATTTACCATATTTTGTTTATAAAATATGAGGTATTTATCGCTTAATATGCTGAAATGGAGCATCCATATCGATTGCATTATTTGAAAACGAAAAAATATTATTTACAAAAACAAAAAACACGTGACATTAGATCGATAAAAGAACACGACCTTCTGGTAAAATTATCAATGACTCATTAATTATGTCCATATCACATGAACAAAGGCATTAGTAAATATAATTGCATATTAAGTAGACAGATCTCGTACGAATCCAATTAGGATTAAATTAGATCTGACATTAATTCGGTGCATTAAAGTCCGCTCGAAAATAAATTGAAGTTTCAATCATAATAAATGTCGTCATCGATCAAAGTTCATAATTAATGTAGATTCAGTAGAGGGTTGGAATTAAGTATGATTGCCGGTCGAAGCCGGAGCTGAGCGAGGGTACCTGGGGGCGGGGCCCGGCCGGGGCCGCCGCATGGCGCCGCACATAACCTCCTCCGCCTATGGCAACACCGCCCACACAACACAAACATTCGGCCATGACCGCCGATCTTGCACATTTTTTTTTTTTTGAATGAAAGATATATGATTAATTTGATATCAAAATTTAAATAGTAATAAATAATAATATTAGATATTGTCCAAATATTCACTTAATATTTAAAATAAATAATATAATCAATAATAATCAAGATTAAAAATAATTTTAATAACATATATGTTCAATTCAATGAATAATAATTTAATTTCATGTAAAAATATATTAATGCTTAAATTTATTTAATGATTTTTAATGGCTATTTAAAATAGATCAACTTCGACTGCGGATCATGTATCATAGTTTATAAAGAAATCTATAATACTTAATAATGTCAATATTGAATCAATAAAAAATTGAACTGGATTCATGAATGATTTGTTGCTATTTGTGAACGTTCTGGCAACACTGGCGAGGGGTTCGGGGGTTGTGCCCGGGCCGCTGTCGCATCTGCCGGTTTGTCTCTAGGTGAGTGGCTGCGGGGCTCCGAAGTGTTGTCTGTTTTGAAACTGACAGTTCTTCCGAAGGTAAATACGCTCGGCCCAATGGCAGAGCGAGTTGGCAGCCGGCCAGGCTAGCTCTATATATAGCTCAGTTCGCCGTCGGCGAGGGTGTGTTCGCATCCATCGTCACACGGCTCGTTCAGAGTCTCGATTTCGACATGGCACAACTGGGCGATCAGGGTCTGAGGAGTTCTCTGAGGAGCAGAGACTCGTCCTCGACCACGGAAAGCGATCCGCGCGAAAAAATAAAAGATTGTTTCCGAAAATTCGTAGCCTTCATGTGCACGCAAGTGGGAGTGGGCGGATTAGTCGTCTGTTATGCCATATTAGGCGCTTTCGGGTTCATATCTCTCGAAACATTAGAAAACAATCCGCAGTTTGCTCACGTCGCCGGTCTCAGACGCAATTGTGTAGCTGAATTATGGGAAGTCACCGCTAATGAGAACATCTTTAACGAGACCATCTGGCTGCAAGAGGCGAATGTCGTATTAAAAAAGTTTCAAGACAATTTTGCATCGACAGTTTTGAAAGGCTACGATGGAAGAACTACCGAAGAAATATGGTCTTTTCCTGCTGCGTTAATGTTTTGCCTGTCTGTATTCACGATGATAGGTTATGGAAATATGGTGCCTAGGACTGCTTGGGGAAAAGCGGTCACCGTTATGTACGCCGGTCTCGGCATTCCGATCTATATACTCTATTTCATGAATATGGGAAAAGTATTGGCGCAGACGTTCAAATGGCTATACACTTTACTTCATACGGAATGCAGTCACGATAGAGAATCCGGTTATTCGGATCCTCCGAGAAAGAAAATAATTGTGCCAACTACCGCGTGCTTGTGGGTCATAAGTTTTTATGTGCTTTGCGGAACGGTCATGTTCGCAGAATGGGAGGATTGGAATTATTTGGATTCAACTTATTTTTGCGTAACAAGCTTGTGTAAAATTGGAATCGGCGATTTCGTTCCCGGTGCCAATATTTCCGATTCGAGAGAAGGATCGCAGACGAAGCTCGTCATCAATTTTGTATACATGCTCTTGGGAATGGGGCTGATTGCCATGTGCTATAATCTGATGAGAGAGGAGGTGACTGTAAAAGTTCGAGAATTGAAAGGAGATATGAGACAGTGTCTCGAGGATATACGAATGCGAGTGTCTCGATGTCTCGGCTTGAAAAAATATCCTCGAGACATTTAATTGCACATTAAATCGAAACATAGGCGAATATTAAAAATTAGATTATGTAAATTGTAGTATTAAAAAATGGCATTTATTGATGTACAATTCTAATTAACAAATAATTTATTTAAAGTATTAGTTATTTATTGTTTTATTACGAAGATGTTGGCGATAGTTAGATAATTTTAATTAAGATTTCCACTTGGTAATTTTGATATCGTAATTCGTTGTTAATATTTTCTTTATCGTTGAACGTGTTATTTTATTATATTTTTAGCGAATCAAGTGAATGAGAACTTCAAATGTTGTCACCGACGCCTCCTATACGTCTTTGTTCCATATTGGGATATGACGGTCGTGTAAACGATGTTGTATTTTGCCCACCTGCATTACGCTCCGATGATTTCTCGACAGTCGTTTATTTCGGTGGAGATGTTCAGGTATTTAATGCGTTACAATTTTGCATAACATCGCGAGTAATATCGTATGTGAATAATATATTATTTAATTATTGCAGGATTTTCCGGAAACCATGAAGTTGCATGTGGATAATAAAAATTATATAAAATGGAATTTAGAAAATATGGCATCGATGTTAAACATAACGTTTCCACATTCACATATTATAATAGTAAGACCGTCGAGGTACGAATTATTAATAATTTATTACAGGGGCGGCTCGTGACTTTAAAAACAGATGGGGCATAATGAGGCTTTTACAAAATCAAATGGAAATCGTTTTTATTAATATTCATTTATATATTTAATCAAACTCTTGTCCGCAAAATGTGTAAAACTCCGTTGACCGAGCGTCCGAAAGTTTAAAAAATTTTCATCAATCAGTCGATTATGATATTCAAATTCCAGAAAAGAGAAATGCAAAATATAGTAAAAAAACGTTGACGGTATTATTTATTTTTTGAATCGAGTAAAAAATATAGACCAATGGGGCATATACAGGTCTGCCCCAAACAGATCTTTACGTAGCAAACGAAAAACGACCTTTATACGGTACTTTTCTCTTTACCTCCACTGACTGATAAACAACAATACATGTTCACATCAAAGCTGGCGACCCCATGACCATGGCGAATACGAGAAGATAATTATTATTTATTTATTAGTAGAAATGTGTGTAGGGCAGTGTCCTAATTGCCCCTAAAGACGAGCCGGCCCTGATATATTATATAATATTGTCAGAATGCATATTTTAATATTTATTTCATTATCATGTAGAATCGAATTCAAAACGTTCAGTTGCTATAATAACTTTGTGCCGAGTGGAAACGCAGGAGTACCCGAGCATACTCCGACGCACTACGCACTTCAACATCTAGAAAGGTTTATACAATTTTCATCAATTAATTTGTGTTATCGACGATTTTATTATATTTTCCATGTTGTTTGTTTTAGGTTATTACAGAATGTTAGCCAAAGAATTAAATCCATGTCTAAAATTGAGTTGAAAGATATAATATCGACGTCGTTAAACAGTCAACAGTTTTATATGGATGTAGAGCTATTTCAGGTGTCGATATCGTGTTTTAATTCGAAATTGAAACAAGACGAAGTCTTACACATTCCCAAGAATAATGTACAGAAAGAATTAGAAAGCACAAGAAATTTAACGGTGACGACCACTTCACATCCGGTGAACGCGACCTTTGAACACAATCTACCGGTGACAATAACCAAACAAAGTTTAGAGTCCAACAAAATAGATAAATTGACGCAGGAGAGCGTCATTCAGATGACCGCCACGAATACGGCGGGATTGACAGTTTCGACGCAGTGTCAATCGACGCCGAAACCGGCGGCTTACGAAGAGACGTCAAATAAAAACGTCGCCGACGTGTCAAATTCAAATTCGTGGTGGTGGTACGACGATTTAGCGTTAGATAAAACAAAATTGACATTGATAGGTTTTAGTAAAGGTTGTGTAGTGCTCAATCAGCTGATATACGAATTTCATTATTTGAAAACGCTCACTCCCGATGATATAACGACAATGAACTTTGTTTCGAGGATATCTGATATGTTTTGGTTAGACGGGGGCCACGCCGGCGGTAAAAATACTTGGATCACATCGAGGAGTCTATTAGAAACACTAACACGATTAGGTAATCTTATGTTATGTACAGTAAAACTCATAATCCGATTTTGGAATTCCACAATAATTCGAAATTTTCCCTAAAAAAACATTTTATATAAACATTGGTTGAGTCTAGTTTTATTATAACGGTCATATTTCTATAAATTAAAAAATAGTGTCAATTTTTTGAAGCGGGGGGGCCTCAAAATTGCGCCCGGGGCCTCTCAAGTGCTAAATCCACCACTGGTCATGATAGTCAAATAACATTTTTTGATCAATAATTAAAGGATTTGTAAAGAGATTTGTAGCTTATAGTTAATAGATTAAATGTCAAGTCAAACTCGACATAACACCCATTGAAAATTTCAATGTTAGGACAGCAAAGGGTTAATATTTTTTTTTTTGTAAAAGTTTGACTACCCCTGGTTATATCGTAAGCTAAATATTACTTAAATAGGAGCAATAAATCAATGTTAAAAAGTTAGCGTTGCAAAAGTAGCCTTTTAGCCTTTTTTTAAGGCTCATCTTGAAGGTTATGAAGCAAAAGTCTTTAATCCTTTACAGGGCAAAGGCTGAAATTGGTTAATATATTAACCAGTCGCTTTAAGGT
>JAGXCT010037191.1:0-18748 GCA_022495035.1 Philopotamus ludificatus | reverse complement strand
GCTTTTTGGTTAATTTATTGTTATTGACAATAAGTATTGTCAATAACAATAAAAAGATCCATAATAATTAATTTGCCCTATAAAGGGTTAAGGGGAGCCCTTCGTTCCATTGAGTTATCTTTACCTCAAACTAACTCAAAGTCGTATAAGTAACTTAAACCACAAAAGCTTCAATCTTTAAAATGACCGCTTAAAATTAATTTAATTTTTTTTCTGCCCAAATTTTGTATGGGTACCTAGACTTCTATAGTGCGGTACTTATCTCGGCGCTATAGAAGGTTGACTGTAAATGTTATCGCCAATAATATAATATTTTTTTTGTAAAATTTCGAATTATCTCTCAATCCTGAGTTATTAGTATTCTTCTGTATTATCATAAATAATTTATTATTATGTGTATTAATTTTTAGGTATAAAGATATGGATTCACGTCACTCCTTATCAGGTTCAGGATAATCGCCGCGCTTGGATAAGGCGTGAAGAACACGCCTTTACGGAGATATTGCAGAAGCTCGGAGCTCAGGTCACTCGCACTCTGCATTTCGACGGAGCCACGCCCGATTTACACATGCACTTTGACATATTGAACGTATTCAGATCTCCCCAGAGCTATATCGGTTGTTATTCAGATAAATAATCGTGTTGTGGATTGATTTTTAATTAAATTTTATTTCTCGTTTTATTTTATAGACTATATTTTAATCGGAAAAAATTAAAATTTGTTACAGATTTCAATTAAATCACTATATTTTATCAGAGCTGTGCAAAATTATATTATTCTATTTTAATTGAATCTCGGATGGAGTTATGTATGATTATTTACAACCATGACAATATTTATTTACACGAGTAACGAGGAAAATTAGTTTTTTTTTGTTGTATTTTTAAATCATCTATTTTTTATTTAATACTGAATTAATTCAGTATTACTATACATTTTTTTTTATAGATTATGCGAGACTGATCACCGTTCATTATAATTTAATCATGTTTATTTGAAAAAAAAATGATATAGTATTCATTTGTAAATTATTCTCTCATATCCCATGTTGTATAAAAATATGTATCGTAAGTCATATTCATTTTAATAATATGTAATTATTAATAGCTATGTGTACTTGCATGAAAATTATTTTTCGAAGGATCTCAACGAGAGGATTTATCTGAATTTTTGATTGTCAATTGGATTTTATAACGTGTATAGATAATTATAATCCACGAACAAACCGATTTTTCTTTCATATCTGTATATGTATAGTTTTACTCTAGTATAAATGATAACATATAACGGCTTACATGTAAAAAAAATGCTTAATCGGTCTCTTAATCTATCGTTTTTATCTTTTTAGTGTGTAAGAATTTCCAATGCACTATAGAATTCGATTACAGCGATGTAATACTTAGCGAAAATTGCAAGCAGGGTAAAACGTACATACATTCTATGGATTCATTACCTACTTACATGTGCTTATAATAGTATTTACATCATCGCCGCAATGTAATAATTTAATCAATTATCGAGAACTACAAACGGATTAATATTTATGCTTATCAACTCTCCGAAAAAGTATTATTGTTAATTTTTTCAATATAACATTTACATAAACAATTATGTATTTAATTTTTTCATACTATTTTCCATGTTTAAAATGATTTAATGTATCATTAATTGCTGTGGATGATTTTACAATGATTGCAAACACCATATCGTCTACCTCATGATTAATTTTGCTATTAACTCTGCATTTAAAAAATAATTGTCTTGTCAGTAAAGCGTTCATGTAATCTGAAACTTGTGCTTTTTTTTAAAATATCAGTATTTTTTATTCATAATTTGTTTTATAAATGTGAATGTGTATTTAGAATAGTTTTCTGTGATTAAAAATCATGCGAATCTAGTCGTGTAATAAATGTAAATAAAGATTTTATAGATATAATAATATATTTGTTTTATTTTATTAGAAAAACATCAGATACTTCAACTACGAATAAATAAGACTAAGTCGTATCTTCAATACAGCTTTTATGACGGACTAGGTATCACAAAATACAGATTTTAATAAAAAAATATGCTGAATTACCATAAGTACCATAAATGGCTACCAACGCCTGGATAAGTGGAGAATTTAGCACTTGAGAGGCCCCAGGCGCACTTCAATTTTGAGGCCCCTATGGTTCGAAATATGACTGTTAGGGTGCCCACTTGAAAAACATGCGGTAGCTGGTGCTATTCATTAGTCAATTCAATTTAGGGAATACTACTAAATTATTGATTTATTGAGAGCTGAACTTTGAGGCCCTCTGAATTAATGAGGCCCCAAGCGTACGCCTTATGCGCCATAGGGGAAATCCGCCACTGGTTAAGATATCAACAGCCTGGTATATTAAAAAATTCTGCATATTTCTTAACAAAACCTCGTAGAGATGAAATACTCATAACATTAAATCAATGTACACAAAATAGATTTCAACATAAATTTATTAGAAAATAAAATTCAAAGTCTTAAACATGTGTTTGGACACGGTGCTTGGAATTTGTGCAATTTCATTTGTAAAATTTTTGTCAGCACGTCTTTAAGAATTGTCCCGTTCCATTCGTCTGAACCGTCACAGCAATCACAAATACCGTCGTTCACTTTGTACGACGGTATGATTTGTACGCCGCCTCTTCCCGTGTGATGTTTGATTTGCGTTGTGCAAAAAAAGTGTCCGTTGTTGCACGCGTTGGTCCCGGGTTCGTCGCTTCCGTCCGACGGACAATCACAATAGTCATCGTTCACGTTGGATATCGGAATTTTGATATTCTCATGAAAACACGCAAACATTCCGTCATTGTCTGGTTTATATTTCATTGCATACAACGGTCGAACTCCACGCAAGTGATTATCACCATCCAATGATGAATTAGATGCGCTTGGTTCTTGGATGTCGATAATGACATTGCTCTGCGATTTGTTTAATATCAGCATTAATATCAATTGATGAATGAGAAACAATGCGGCAAATATAAGTAAAAATATGAACACTTTCTTTCTTCTGAATAGTCCCGTATAATTATAAACTTGTTTCGTAAAAAATATATTCATATTTGACAGTATTTTTTAAATTATGCGCGGTGTCATCGTTTGTTTTAACGAACTGACACGCGCTGTATTGACATTGACAGTGGACTCGGTCTAAAACATCATTTTAACGACTATGATCTAACAATATTTTAATGACATTTGTATAAATAATAAATAATTAGTAGCCTCCTAAATACATATATAAATTATAAATTAGTTGTGTTGATATATTTTTAATGATTTACTTTAATACTATTAGCGGCAGAGACTGTCAACGTATTATCGTGATCACTGGCAACATTTAATTCAAGGACTGACAGCTGTGATCGAGGCATGGTATGTTTTTTATTTTAGTATTATATGATAACGACGATTTCGTACGTCATTCTTCGCATGCTAAGCAATAACAGAGTTTCTTCTGTTTCTCTGAATATATCAAAGATAACAGCAATTGATTACATAGTCTTGGTCCGACATTAAATCTCGAGGGTCATTTTCAACTCGAAATGCTTTCACTAGTTTATATGAAGGAAACTATATCAACTAGTTTTTTTCGTTTGACATTATACCTCGTCTGTGTCTGATTAGTGCTTTCATTTAATCAGTTCGGTAGCTAAATGTTCTCCTAGTACGTTTACTTTTATTTAGTCCATTTCTGGAAGCCATTTCATATCATCTGGTTCTGATCAAACTATATAGTCAAAATTATTTATTATTCTATGAAGGTAGATTACTGTGAGCCTATTTTAAGTTGCAAGCTTATTGGGATTGAGTTCCTTTCGTGTTAAATGACATTCATATTTGTTGAATATAATATGTTTCAGTATTTATTATCTCTCTCAATAACTTTAATCTTAATAAGTATTTTTTATTTATATTTGTACAGAAAAGTCACGGAAGTCGAAATGCAGAGAGCCAATCAAAGTGATAGTGATGATGAAGAAGCGTCTATTTCAGAACATGATCAAAATGTAAACAAATAAATTATGTATTTAAATAAGAAAAATAATAATATTTGATTTGCATATATTTTCTAAATGACTTTTGTTTTTATTTTGATTTCAGAATGATAAAAATGATGCAGTCGATGTAATGCTTTCTAACTTTCGACAACTATGGCAGAAAGAAATAAAGTCTGAAGGGAATCAGCCTTATACATCGGCTGTAAATTCTGAAGTGAATCCGCCTTATACATCATCTGTAAATCCTAAAAATAATTTAAATTCCCATTGTGATAAAAACTCTAAAGATCATCCTGTCGTAGAAAATGAAGAAGAACGGGTAAATCATACAAAACAAATATTTTTGATAACTGACATTCAATTGATAATTTTCGTATATTGTTTTAGGCAAAAGAATTATTTTTATTGGGTATAAAGCATGAAAAGAAAGGAAACATGTACGAAGCAATTAAATTTTATAATAAGTCTGTACACATGATACCTGATATCGAACATAGGATATATGAAAGTGCAAAATTGCAAAACAAGGGAAGAGATAATAAGACATTAGATTATCCTGGTATGTACGAATGACTGTTTAATTTTAAGTGACACGAAACACTATAGATTTACGATTTTTATTATTCAGCAAGTACTACAAATTCGGATAAAAATAATGTTACACCCATCGAATCGACATTAGATGATCTTCTGGAAAATATTCAGAATCTTGGCTTCAAAAATGGAAGAATATGCTCGTGGGAAATTGAAAAAAGGGTAAATAATAAAATGAAAATATTCAAAGATGATGATTATTGATATTAAATATTTTTTATTTTAAATGCAGGAAACGCATATTTCATCGTTACCGAGAGAAATCATGTTATACATTTTGCGTTGGGTTGTGTCCAACGATTTGGATATGTTATCATTAGAGAGATTTGCATCTGTTTGCAGCGGGTTTTACTTTTTAGCAAGAGATTCTGAAATTTGGAAAATTGCTTGTATCAAGTAAGTAATCTATATTTATCAGGGGCGTATATTCAGGGTGTGCTAGGTGTGCGCCGCACACCCGCAAAATATAGAACATGGAAAAATATATTTAAGGTTTGAATATTTAATATTTAAAGTATATTTGTAAACGGCCGGCAGGATGTCGTATGTATTAGGCAAGGAGTGTGCTATGACCGCTGCATGATCTTGCACGTGCGTGACCGCATACAGTACCGTCGCCTATGTGGGCGTAGGGTCTCAGCGAGTGAAACCAATGTTTTTGTATGCAGTTTTATGACCGAACGCGTGCTGTCAAGTCGCAGCACATTCGTATTTCTGGTATGAGAAACTAAGCGGCAGTTCCCCAGTCACTCTCCATCATCCACATGATGAAAGTGTGTGCAAAGTCTTAAGTACATTGCTGACATTTCATTGGATACGTTAGAAAAGCGTTGGGGAGAAAGGGAATCGTATTGGCAGATCAATTCGGTTTGCTACCCTCGTGCCCTTGTCGTGCTGGGCGTGATAATGGCAGGGAGGGAGTCGATTTCTCATAACGTGACGTGAAACCAGAGCTACTAGTGAGGAATAGGCCGAGTGGGTGGGGTGTTGCTCCAGACTTTACTCCCGACGTTCCTCGAGACTGATCCCGAATGGCGTGTGTTTGGTGTGTATATGTCAGAGCCATTCAATGCGTGTACAGTTGAGATCCTCTCTAAGAAGACCAAAGTCAAGCCTACATGACTCTTATCAGGCCAGTCTTAACATACGGGTCTGAATGTTGGCCCCTGACAAAGCTAGATGAGGGACATCTGGATATCCTAGAGAGGAGGATTCTGAGACGGATATTTGGGGTTGTATTAGATGACAAGGAATGCCACCTCCGAAGCAATGAGGTGCTGTACCGACTTGACAAGGATATACCGGTTACAGCTATCGTCAGAGTGGTCAGGCTTTGGTGGGCCAGTTACATGTCAAGGATGCAGGACAGTCAGCCGTCGAAAAGGCTTATGGTTAACAAGCCTTCTTGTCTCTAGAGGAAAGGAAGACCGAGGCTGAAGTGGTTGGACTGTGTATAGAGGGACACTGCATCAGTGAAACATACCGGAAGATGGTGCAACGTAGAGGCAGATTGGATAAAATGGGAATGATGTTGGATCAGGCCAGAGATCTACAATAGGGCTGTTGCGCCTATGATGATGATGATGAATAAGGTTAAAGAGATCTGGTGTTTACAATCAACAAACAATTTTATTGCATTACAATAACGCCCAACTCCATAGATCAAAGATGATTCAAATTAATATATTATATAGTCCTAATTGAGATTCTTCAGATTATCATTTGTTTCGATCTTTTCAACATTATTTAACAGAAAAAAACCGATGTATTGATCTAAGGTTATTTTGGTTCCAAGCTTAGTAAATTTATATTTTTTTATTCCAGAACTTGGGGTGTCCATTGCTCTACTTTTAGTACGTGCGGTTATTCGTCCTGGCGGCAAATGTTTGTAGAGAGAGTAAGGCTTCAATTCAATGGATATTATTTAAGCAAAACTACTTACGTGCGACCTGGTGAAAATAGTTTTCAAGATCAACATTATAAACCTTGGCATCTGATAAGATATTTTCGATACCTAAGGTATTTTTATTATAAATCTACTCTCGTTTTATAACAATTGAATTACTTATTTATTTTAAATTGTAGATTTTTTCCTGAGGGAGTAGTTTTAATGATGACGACTCCAGACGATCCCAAAGTATGCCTTGACCGATTAAAACATAGGCACGGTCGGGTGCAGGGTGTTCTCGCCGGGCATTATAGGCTACGCGGTGATAGGGTATGTCGTATTATTTTTATTTAATCAGAAAATAATTTAAATGTTTAAATTTCACAGCAGTATAAGTCAAATTGTCTCAATATTTTTGTCGTGTTGGTACACTTGTCCCTGTGTGATGTATTTGACATCGGTAGCCATATTGATCAATATCATGGCCAAAAGTGTGAGAGTGGATTGGGCTCTGCTCTTTTTACTCTCCATCTGTATAATTTCGTCTGAGTTTCTCATTAATACTTTTCATTTAGCCATATTGGATGTTTACTTTATTGTTGGTATAATTGGTTAAAGGTTTCAAAACCCTTATGTAGTATAATCGTAAAATAAAAATATTTTCTTATTTTTTTCTAGGTCACCATAATGGTTGATAGAATAACCACCAGTCAAAATAAAATAGTCCAATCAGCTCGGAATAAATCTCGGCGTAAAGAAAATATAAAAGACACATTTCATTTGGTTTGTCTTCCGATTAATATTTAATTATTATTCATAATCATAATAAATTCAATATTGTATGTTTTCAGGAATTAATAATCAAAGCCCATAATTCTCCAACGCACTGTTCACTAATATGGAGAAAATATGCGATATTCGGACACAATGTTAGCGACGGAAGTGTTACATCTACACATTTTGAAATAACAAAAAATAAATTTCCACCGTTTCGATTTTTTAAAAGCAACGGATTTCATGCTAACTCTGAAAGTCCGTTGGAATAAAGCGCAGTGCCTGAATTGTGATAAATGTTTGCTGAAAATGTTTTTACTCATTTTCAGAATCTCCCCCTCCCCTTCTACAAGTCTTATCTGTTGAAATTATTAGCTCTTTGCACTCCTACAGTAACGGTCATTATGTTCACTCGGGTAAATTTTTCAAGTAAATCCTTTGAATATTTCAAAGTTTTCCAGCTGTTTCGTTTTGCATTATATATATTTGAAGATTCAGTTTAAATTAACACAACATTTATTTACAATATTTAGAGGAAAAATACTAAAAAATAAGATTAGAAGAAAAAAAATATTATGTGATCACTCATTTATTTTTTTAACAGCTTGAATCTGGGCCAGCATTGAATCCACCAAGTTCTTTATAGTTTCTGCTGTTATCTCTTCATACTAGCCATTTGTTATTGATGTTATTAGTACAGTTAACCCACCACTAACACTAAAATCGGGATCATGTAAGCTGGGATAGTATTATTGGGGGGTAAAGCCTGGCACGTGTCGAATACACAAGGCGGCTAATAGCGTTTGACTGTATGCACGCTGTTGATTAAACCCGGTATTATTGTGCAACGGGCTCGATGTCAAATAGATAAATTGACCTTATGTATTACGATACATGAAATGCAACGGCGTGAATGTGACCGCGTGAATGCGACCGTTCAAGTAAATTTAGCCCCATGGCGTAGTACTGAATCATCCTGGAGTATGCAGTCGTTTATATAAAATAGGGGTTGTTCTATGGATGGATCAAGGTTCTCATTAATGATTCTTTTATATATTTTTGCATTAACGGTTCCATCGATGAACAATAAATCTCAAACTCCTTAGTAAAAAAAGCATCCTCAAACTGTTTTTCTTGCTGGATGCTTTAAAGTTGGCCTGTTGCATTTTTTGTCAAACTTTCTCCTGTTATCTTTCTTACATACCAAATGCATTCCGAACCAAACAAGTTAAATTTGCTTTCATCCCAAAAGATAATTTTACCCCAGTCCCTTTAGTCCAGGTGCGGTAAACTTTTGCCCATTGGAGTCTTTTGGAGTGCATTTGCTTCAGAAGTTTTTTCGCTGACCATCTTCCCTAAGCCTTCTTCGTACCATTTCGACTGACTCTAACTTTGGTTCCTCCACCTCTGATAAACTCTGTTCTTATATCCACAGCAGTTTTAAATCAGTTGGTTGAGCAGAACCTTTTTAAAAGACGATGATCTGAAACGGTTGCCTTTCGCTTTAGTCCTGTTCCTTTTTTGCCCTCCACAGATCCAGTTTTTTGGGATTTCTTTATAAATTGAGTCACTGTAGATTGACTAAACCCCAACAATGCTGCAATTTCGCGGTAGTTTTATTTACCTTATATTAAACCGCAATTTTCACGTGAGTCCATTTTCTTTATATTAAATAACTATTTCCAACACTTTGATAACGAATTTTACTTGAAAACTAAGAAATGTTTTTTTTGACTGTGGATTTTAATGATCGTTTCTGTATGTTGACATGCACTTAGCTGTTTTTAGAATAGTTTAGCTGTTGAAGTTTCTAGTAGTGGTTTTGAAAGATTTTTCGTTTATGATATATATAGAGATTTTACAATGTTAAATCTAATTATGTATTAAAATCACTCAAAGTTGCTGAAATTATCTTTAACCTTTACCACTATTTTGGGCCAGACGTATTGGCCCAAATGATTATATTAGCAAAACAATTTTTCATATAATTAAAAAATAATTTCTTTTATTGAATCGGATATCAGATCAAACCCTATAGATGCTTCTTATTCATTTTCACAACGAATATCTATTTTAATAAGTTTGTAAAAAATATAATGAGAGTAACTATTCTTCCACTAAGAGTGGAAATGATTAAAAAATCTTATTAGTTCTATTACTGTTATTAATTTTACAAATGAAATTATTATGGTTCTTTATATTGTTTGTTTTATTTTAACTTATTTTGATTTTATATTATTTCTTCACATTTATTCTGAGATATAATGTGATTCAATTTTGTAAATTAACAAGAATAATTTATTGTTAACCACGTGATACAATAGCGTGTGGAGTAAACATACATGTGACTCACCGGTGGGACGCTGGCGTTTATCTGGTTAAGAAACGTTACCGAAACAAATAAAAAATAGTTGTGAAACAAAATTATTATTAAGAAATTGATTATATTCGGGGTGCTAAAATATATTAAGGATAATATATTATTTTTTGATAAATTTAAATTACTATTCTCAATAGTGGAAATAACATTGGAGGAAATATTTGATTACTCAACTTAATCTCTGCGAGATTAAATATTTTCAATCGAACAAGTCAAAGTGATGTTAGAGCGTGTGCTTTAAAAATCATTAGTCGATGGTTTTAACTTTAATTTAAAAGAGTGTTCATTTGTTGATTTAATTCATTTCCTCGGCTTAAGTAATTGTTATCTTAATTTTTCAGTTGTTTTATGTAGGTGTGTATTTATTTAAATAAAATAAACTGTTTCAAATATCGATCGTGTATTTTCCTCGTCTCGTATAGAAATTGATGCGGTATTTTATTGTTATTTAGGTAAGAAAACTAACGCATGTTTGTAATCATTGTTAACAATTTATTGATTTACAAAATATGAAACAATATTAACAAACAGATCACTACAACACAAATTATACTTTGTGCAATCATAATAGTCATGGTTTTAATATTTTAATAATATAATTTAACAAATCAAATTCTAATTGACATTTAAATTGATGATATTTTCTATTAGCTTCATCAGTTTTCATTATCACCGCGGCGGTTTATATCGGAAATATTAATATGTGAAAGTAGAAATGCGGTTTTTAACAATACCGTTAATTTTTTTCTTGCCGCTAATTTCAAATCTATGTTTCGTCTAATACTTCGTACGGATTAAAATACTTAAACGGCTCGTATAAATAATTATTGCTCTTGAATTATTGGTGATTACCGATTACGCTTAAAGCATATTAATTACTTTAATTATTTTATGTGCTATTCTTAACAATATATAAAGAAGAAAAATGGATTCATTGAATTAGGAATTATTAGGATCCGATGAAAAACTTATATTAAATCACATTTGTGCATTGCAATATTGTTTATTGGAATATAAATAAATAAATTTATTTATCATGCTACTTTTAACAAAATGAGAGGTTTGCTAAACTCTTTTAAATTTTCACAAATTATCGAACATCAAAATTTTATAATTTTACTCGTAACTCTATAAATGCGAATTTAAAATATCATTTCTATGTATGTATGCGTTCATATATTCGTATTAGTGTATTTTATAATATTTAATTTATTAAATGTAATATTTAGCATTTCTTCGATATCGATGCTCGATCGATATTAAAATTATTGAGAAAAAAATATTGTTTCGATTCGATATTGAATTTGGATAGAAGAAATACGTTTTAGCGACAACGTGGCCTGAATAATTTAATCTATCTTTATACACAATGCTCCAAAATTAAATTACGTTACATAATAAATTTGAAACACTGTGTATTCTTAAAATTATATTACAATTTTATCCTATCGATTAAAAATATGTATTCTGAGATCTAAAACTTCGTACGTATTGAATTCTGGTTTTAAAAAAAAACAATGAATAAATTTTTGCGCTTTATTGCATTGCTGAAAACATCTATCTATCATTCAAATTATTCTAATAAAATAAAATAGCCTTTATAAGGCCGTTTTATGTATAAACTCGTGACTAAGTGAGCTAGTGTTTGATCTACCATAATCAAAATATGTAATTAATTACCGAATTGATGAATAAACATTAACGTATGACAAATTTTCGATATAACGTTGGATAACATAAACGAATATACTGTCACAATACATTGAATAGTTTGCGCTTAGTCATTTATAACGCTGTGGACTCTTTAGGATTCTTTCGGGAAGATAGCGCGGCGGTTTATTCCGCCGCGCTTATTGGATATTTACACATTATGCATTCTATTAAAATAGAATCGATGCAATATTAATTCTATTTATCACAAGATAGCTCCAAAATGAAAATACAATTAAATAAAATATACATTTTTTTTACAGCACAATACTTCGAATATGATAAAAAATAAAACTGGAAGACTAAATCTAATAACGATGATTTATTTTGAATAAAATTGCGGCACACGGGAGACTGACGGAGCCCAATGCAATAAGTACACGGTAAATATTCTTCGGTTTAACAATTCGTTCAGCCCCGTCGTACCGGAATCATTTATTAATTGAATCGAATTACGTTACGGGGATATTTTAATAAATTATTATAATAGAAAAGACATTGTCCATTATTTTTTTTTTTTTTGGTTTGCCTAAATTCAACTTCAGGCACAATACTTAATTTTCACTACTTAACGTACACATAAAAAAAAATATAAACATTATTGTAACATTTAATGACTAGAAAATTATATTTCGAGTTACGACTCAAACATTTTTTTTATAGTTATATTGTTACAACAAATAAATTGATACAATTCGATCATAGCAAATGAGAATAATGTTAATTAAACGGATATTATTCGATTCGAACATATATTTTGATATAAAAAGCTTATTATATATTTTTTTTTGTTTACAGGATATCAATTTTTCGGCGTTGAATCACTTAAAATATTTTCATTAACGACGGTAACAATATTTACATATACTTTTTTATACAAACGTTGAGCACAAAATAATGTACAATAAAAGAAATCAATTTGATTGAACGATAAAATAGCAGAATCTTACATTAGACGATCGTTTATAAATTAATGAGTTAATTTGTACTATATTTTTTTTATAACAATAATGTTATTGAAAATATCAGCTAAGTATACTGCTTAAAATATAGATTTTTTTTTCATCTAGTTACAGTAAGTGCAAAAATCAACAAATATGTAACACCAAAATTTCATTTAATTATCAACAAAATGACGCTACTTATTCTATATATATTCATTATCGTTAAATAAGAGAGGATTAAAAATAACTATAACAGTGTAAAACTTATTCTAAATTATCTATATAATATGTTTTAATAGGATTTTTAAGCATATTACAGTAAAACATTTTTATTTACTGTAATTCGCTTAAAACAATATATTTTTGGATAAAATTTAATTAATACACACTAAGATTTCCAAGATCAACGGCATGCCAATACTAATCTTTCACATGGAAGAAGTGTAAACGGATTTAAAATATTATGGGCGCTATAGAAACATTAGAAAATTGTAAAATATAGAATTAGATCACTTTCACAATGTACACACACTACTATAATATAATATGTACATGTAAGATTTCCGTGAAAAATACACAAGCATTTGAAAAATAATTGTATTTATATTTAAAATAAACTTTATCATATATTTTTATTTATAAATATAGTTTGAATTAGCTTTTCAAAAGAAAAATATATGTGAGAGTGTTGTTTCATGTTTATATATTTATTATTTAAAATATAATTGCGTTATATTATCTGTTTAATTATATGCCGAATTAAATTAACGTTTTAGAATTTATATAAATATTTAAATTGCATAAATAAACGCAATACAATCAGACGCATATTAAAAATAATCAATCGCAACGTTCAATATCGTAGAATTTTTATTTAAGAAACTGTAATTTTATAAAAATTTAAAGCTTTAGAGATTTAAGAAATATTTTATAGAAAAAAATACATTGAAAATGGTTTTCTTTTTTTTTGCACACTACCGTTCTAATAGTCTGAAAATATTAAACTTTATATTCGATTATATTGCTTTGAGGCTTACAAATTTACTTGTAAATATTATTGGAAATTGTTTCTTATACCTAACTATCAATATAATATGGCACTAATATAACAGACTGATGAGTGCATTATATTACTATGCCAAAATGTATGGTTTTAAAGTTTAATTTTCATTTATCATCTCATGCAATAGTATCACACAATTTAATTTAATGTAAAGCTTATGTGAAATACATATTAATAACACTCACTACATTTATTTTTTGAAGACATGTTGTATTTTTGGGACATTACATCGCGAAAACGTCGCGGATATTATGATGTGACAAAGGGACTTGCAGATAACAGATGTCAGAGATGTTGCAGAGTGTCAGGAACGATGTTTGATGCGAGTGCGTGGACGTCGTAGCCGTCTGTACAATGTACCTTAGTCATCCAACTAATATCGCGGATTGTAGACTAAAAAAAAAAACAACACAAATTAGTCAAAACATTCAATCGAATCTAATCGAAAGTACTAAAAGATATTATCACCTGATGCATTGAGTATACAGCAGATACAACCAATACATGCATTATATTGTGGGAGTTGAGGTAGAGATCCACTGCCCCCGGAAACCATCTTTCTGGAATGTTCATTGCTCCTATCACACCTCCGATAGCGGACACAGCATCCTTAAAACGAATAACTCACATAAGCATTCAATTGTATTGCAATTATTGTGATGTGTGTTAATTAAGCACCTGTAAAAACACGTGGGTGATCGCAGCAGGATCACCTCCCCCCATTCCCGATGCTCTGAAGCCGGTTAATATCGCTCTCATGGAAAACGGAAGTAAAAAACATAATCTCCTCTCCCACGGAGACCAAGCAGTCATTGCCTGAAAATAATTTAATTTAATTTACACGCAATGTGCGTTGAATTATGTAACGCGGATGCTGTATTTACCTTGTAGAGACCCCATATGCTAAAAACACAATAGGCTATTATGATGAACCATTTTATAAGCCAAGGCAGACAAAATACTGTTGCTGTAACCATCGGAAGAGCACCTAAAAATAAAAATAAAATATATTACGATACCGAATGGAAATTGGTTTTTAAAATAAATTGTGTTGTTTAGCCGTGCCGATGGGGTCTATTTGCGACCCTAAGTTTTTTTATTTTTCAAATAATTCTTTTAATATAAATTCTACATGTCACAAACTTTTTGTATTTGTCTAAAAAAGTCCTAACGAATAAATATTGTAAATAATCATTGTCATTTTGGCGAAACTTCGCCAAAAGCCTTGCCACTTACGCGTCATTTTTATTAGTTAAAAAAATCAAAATATGGACCAAATTATGAAGCATACCATGCATAACTATATATATATTCTTAGAATAACTAATTTAAAAAAAAATGTCAATGAATTCTTCATCTTCTTGAAAATATGTATACATATAAAAAAAGTTGATCAAAAAAAAGTCTAACAAAAATCTCGATTCCAGAGCATCCTGTTACTCCTTGAAGCTTGCCGGACTTCCAAATTTTTAAGATCGCTGCAGAATATTGTATCATTCTCCATTTCTTCCGAACTGTAGCAACGTCATCTCATCTCTAGCTTAATCCTAATAATGCAACGTATATTCGTACATAGTCCAGCAACCTTAGCTTTAGTATGCCTTTCCTTCGGGAATAGAATGGCTTGTCGACCATACGTATTTCTATGGTTGGCTGTCTTGCATCCTTGGACCTCACTGAAGTCTGAGTCCTTGACAAAACCAGTATGTCAGATACGCCATTAATCGTCATCGAGTACAAATCTAATATCGTTTTCAGGGTGTATTTATCCAGGGTGTTCGTTTATTGCTCGTCTTGCTTCTTTAAAATCTAACATTCAGATCCGTATGTCAAGATTGTAACGCTTGACTATGGTGCCCTTGAAAGGAATCTCGACCTCAAATACTTTTGAAGATTGATGTAGCACCTATTTACCAGCATGGCTCTCCATCGAACTTCTAGACTGGTTTCGTTGGTGATTGTAACCAAAGTTACGATATTTATTTGAAGTCCAAGACAAAACCAAAGCGGTACTTTACAAAGCGGGATTTGATTTTTACATACGGGCGTAGATTTGATTCTGTTCTCTTTAATTTTGAGATGCAATGTAGCTCTGGTTCATGTCATCAGCGAAGGCGATGAGTTAAATTGATTCGTTTCTTTGGTATACATGCCATACCAACAGAGTCTGCTTTCTCAGATTCTTAGCTCTGTCGTATGAAGATTTTATTCCTGCACCTACACCAGCGTCCAGAACTATAAGAAGAGAAGAAAATTTAATTGCATCATGAAAATTTCTATCTAGCTTCAAAGTTTTTTCATTTTCTTCTTCAGGTGCCTTGTCATGTCTTTTTTTTTCTTCAAATAATTGGAAGTTTTTGGCGAGCTGGAACAATTCTGGAGCTCTCAATCCGGTCCAGTTACGAATGTTGCGGAGACACGACAGCTTCTTTCTTCCCAACCACCGTTTATCTTCTACTTTTCCCTCCATGGTGGTCTGCAGAAGACCATACGTAGCATCGCAGAGTTCGGAGATGGATCTTCGAGGAGAGTCGGTGACAACATAAAATATTTTACGTTTTGATGAAAGCTTTCCTCGCCTTTAAAATTCTGACATTGATTTCCCTCTTCGAACTTACGTTCGAATTGATGTAGGCACATCTAGCCTTTATTAAAATATCCAGGGCGTCAGCTCTCTATCAAATTAATGATATTAGAAAATAAAACTCATTTAGGCGGACACTCGAAACGAGAGATCTTAAAATTAAATGTCTGATCTATGAAGCATTGTCGTATCCAATTTCTTCATGCCAACAGTTCATTTATTGCTTAATCATTTCGGTAATATCTTCCATATTGAGATTTTATTTACTCAATAAATACAGAATTTTAGGCCATCAGAATAAATTAACACGTCATCAATTTCCAAAATTTATCAATTATTCAATTACATATTTCAATGAATAAAGTTGTTTATTAATTTTCAAGTTATTTCCATTGAAATATATTCGTTACAATTGGCAGCAATGTGATTTTGGTCTAAAGACGAACGTTTCCGCCTCGCGATTCGATTAGTTTGCTGAATGGCGTTGCGGGTATAATAGAAACCATTGTGGCGTGTTACGAAGAAAATTAAAGTTTCCAATCAAATATAAGCGAAGAGGAAAATTGACATTTCGCAAAGAATGCCAACGACTACGACATCGATCGGCCATTCCGTCGTATAATGAAACGTTGAGATTTTCCCAAAAAAAAAAAAATACTATTCAGAATTTGGCTCGTTCGCCACGGGTTGTTCATCCGTGGCACACTGAGCCAGTTTTGTAGTAAGCCCTGCTGTAATGCAGTATACGTCACGTGAACAATTCAGAGCAGCAGGTTGCCGCAACCTACGTCACGGGAACATTTCTGTACAGCCTATCACACACACACAGAAACACCGATACACGTGCCGAGGCCTACTAACACACACACTTCCCATATATTATACATAGGACAACACCAACAAATAATATATACATATATATATATAACGTATCGAACGAACAACCGTTTTCGAAAGGCGGCATTTCTAAAATATTCATCTACCGAACCACACATGAAAATATAATAAATTCCTGCGTCTCAGCACATTAACACCTGATTGCGGAAGGGCCGGTATAAAATGGGATAGATAATCAGAGCGGGGAGGCTACAAATGAGGGTCCATCCGCAAATATCGACCCGTTTATAGACCGTGCAAAGAAAACCGGTTGACGATTTTCGTGAGAGGAAAATTTGATTAAACTCCGGCCATTTTTCAGGCCCGCAAAAACCATTTCGCTCGGCGAATCGTAAAATTTGATTTTTTTTTCACATTGTCAAGGTATAATAAAGCGCTGAACGTTTAATTTTTCATGAAACATTTTGAATTACGCAATCAATTGCGATACTGATATTAATAAAAAGAAAAATAAATATATTTTCAATTGCCAATAAAACATAGATCGTTTAATGTACGCTTCAAAGTGCACATGCTCCGGAAGGCTCTATTAAGTTATTTATTGCAGGGATAACGCATCGCTATCCGACAACGTTTAGATGACTATTAAAGCGCTATGTTGCGCAATAACGTTTTATTGTCGCTATTTGTATGACGTAACGTATATTTTCCGCCTTTAAATTGAATGTAATATATATATGGCTTACATTAGATGATAGAAAATATTTAGAAAGCTTTATTTGATTGATGGCTATGCGACACGCTCGCATTAATGTATTTATATGAATTTTGGATCATGGTCAATGGGCGGAATCATGGTATCAATCAAACGTGTTAAGAAAAAAATACATAGAGCTCGAATTATCTCCAAAATTAATTTAGTTTCGACATCAGGTGCGCTTTGCTATTCCCTCCCTTATAAAAAATCTCTGATATTAATATAATATAATACGCGATGATGAAAAAAAAAACAATTTTCACGCATGAAAAAGAGACGCGTTAATGCGTATAAAGTAGCAAGGGAATAGTAAAAAAAATAATGCCAAAATATCATACAATATATGAATGCCAATGTATTTAATCTGGTTAGTCTGAAAATGGCGTGACTTAAAATAACATGTCTGGGTCAAAAATAACAATGTGCAAAATTTCGTATTCGTACCGAATATGGCACAAATTGTATTATGAAAGGGGAAAAGTCAAATGTCTCCGCGATGAGTGCACAAACGCTCGGATATAAAAATAAAGAAAATTGAATTTGTGCCCAACCTTGCGAGGGCGGGGAACGAAAATAAAACATTTAAAGTTTGGAACGAGAGTGGTGGAAACGACACTCTGCATGTTTATTTATGACAGAGGAAAATCAAAAAAGATATATGGAATTACTACAGCAAAGTTGTGTTTTATCGCTGTTCGCTTAATAACTTTTTTAATGGTGCATATCAGTATTTAATTGCCGTTGAGTCATAAAATGAAAATTGGCAATCAAAATTATTGATAATAGTGCGGTAATACACCACCTATTTTTTTTTCATACTTCGTGATCTTAAGCTTAAGCTCCGCACACAAAACAGCGAAAACAAATATCGTTGGTGTATATCAAAACGGCATCTTACGGATCGAGCTACTTGAAACTCAAACCAAAATCGTGTTATACAAATCCATTATTCGTTCTGTAGTTACCAAAGAGACTTGGTGTACGATTATGACAAGCAAAGTACCCCTGCGAACTATTAAAGAAAAATTCGGATACCCAATGAAGAATAAATACAGCTCATTCTGACGAGCTAATCTGAGGTTCCAATGTCATCAGATTTAGGTATATAGTACAGTAGCATTTTCTGGATTGACCCTCTAAAGCAGGGGTGAGCAACCTTTTTTTACAACGGGCCATTTACAAATTTAAAA